>RJWM01004792.1:0-97756 GCA_004363535.1 Dasyprocta punctata
AACAAAAGTTTGAATGAGAGCCTGAGGGCCTAGGTTTTTTATTTTAAATAGCTGCAGGAACACTATAGAGTCATTCTGCCACCTTAGGAAACAACCTAGAGGAAAAAGAACTAGGAAGATCATTTTACCAGTTATTCACTCATCACGAAAGAAATGGCAACTTCATAAATTATTCTGTGGGTATTGCTGAGGTAATTCTTCAGAATTAAATATTCTAGCAGATCTATAGTTATAGACACAAAGGTGGTTGAGAGTTGATAAAAATACCTGACTATTTCAGGCTTCTTGGAGGCTTACGGTATTCAAGAAAGTAGTGTTCCTGTAACTTGAATTAAAACATTGTTTATGTATCAAAATTTTAAACAAAATTTCTACATAAAAGGTCGATTTTCTATTTTGTTTTGAGTGTAAGAAAATGCCCTAACATATTTACTTCAGTCAAAAATAGTTAATGGACAAAGAATAGTACCCCTCACTGGGAAAACCGTAGTTTGTCTAAGTCTTTTTATTTTTGTGATTTTTCCATATAAAAAATGAAGGCAGTAGTTGATGCTGAAATTTAGTCTATATCTGTGCACACAGGTAAAGCCTTTCAATTATTTAAAAAGTAAGTGCTACAATTTGATGAAATTCAAAATATTGATCAAAATAGTTTGTAAAAAAATTTATTTTATCATTGGGTACTTCCTTTATAGTTTATGAGAAGTGCAAATATTTCACATCTCATCTGTGTATCTTTTTCTGATCATAATTATAAATTTATAGGAAAGTTAAATGGTATCACTTTGATTGAATATTTAAACAGAAGATCCCATTTTATTGTTGAAATTATAATTTTTATTATCATTATTACTTTGTTACAGGAATTGAACTCAAGACCTTGCATTTGCCAGGCAGGCTCTTGTGCCACTGAGCTATATCCCTGGCTCTTGTTGAAATTATTGCAATTCTACCAGTCAGATTTTCTGATTCTTTGGATCAGGTTTCTTATCATAAATGTATTTTAGCCAAAGTATACCAGTTAAAGCCACAAAAAGCTTCAGATAAAAAAAACACTAAAAACAAAACAAATTGTTTAAGTGGTAGAAATTGCACTCTGTGATAGAAAATCAAGTTTACTTTACATTTTGGCACAGAGTTGACACATACCCTTGAGTTTGGGTGAGGTCGTATGTCCACATTCTACTCACTGGAATTATAAAATTTGTAAATGACTCCTTTAGCTTGGGGATTTAAGATCCCCATGCGGTCTCAACCTGGCATGTCTTTCTTCAGCTTCCAAATGGAAATGCAGGAGATTCTATTGGATAATAAGGCACTATATTGAAGGAACTTCTGTTTCTGAATTAACAAATAGTCATCTTGTTCCTAGATATGACACTTGGACAGACAAATGGGTAAAATTGATAATGGCATGTTAAAAGGACAACTTCACTGCCATAGTGATCACAGCACAGTTCAAAATATCCAGAACGTGAAATGGACCTAAATGTCCATCAACAACTGAATGGATAAAGAAAATATGATATGTAATACACAGTGAAGTTGGTCACAAAAAGCATGAAATCGTAATTTGCAACAAAACGGTTTGGTCTTGCAGACATGGCAAGTAAAATAAAAGAGGCAAAGAAAGACACTGTTAGTATTTCACTTTTATATACGAAATCTAAAAATTTTATCATTCAAGTTGAGAATTGTGATTAATAAAGACAGGAGTGTGTAGGGGAGATGAGTGACAGAAAAAGATTGATCAAAGGATATAATCCTATAGCTAAAATAGGAGGATCCGATTTTAGTTTTTTATGTGAATATAATCAACAGTAATACCTTATATATCTCAAGAAAGTTGGAAGACTTGAATGTATTCACCATAAAAATGATTAAGTTGAAAGTGAAAGATATGCTAATTGTCTTGAGTAATTCATTAACCAAAGCATCATGTTAAATATATTAAATATGTATAAATATTAGAACAATCAAAAGTTAAATTGCTTAATTGAAAAATCGTAAGTAAGCAAGTGAATGATTTAGTAGTTGATGAAACACTGAAACATGTATGATCTCTGAAAAATGATGGCCTGATCAACACCAGATGAAACACTGTTCATTGGAGAAAAATCATTTCAATCCTTGTTTTAGTATTTAATCTTAACCAATACAGCTTCTTTATAGAAATTATACTAATATTCTAATTAAAGACCCTTTTCTATTTGAACTTACAACTATTGAGTTGTCACTCAGTGAGAGTGTCGGAAGACCATTAGAAAATCTGATAACTTTACGTTTAGCTTTCTAAAGGTGAAAGAAAGAACATACTTCAAAATGGAAAACAGTTATCGAATAATTTCCTTTCCTGCCTGAATAAATAAAAAGATGAATAAAATTGTTATATGTGTTTATTTTGCTCAAATACATATGACCTGAAAGTCTCTTTACAACTGTTCCTCTTATTCTTAGGCCTATTTACCAGATGTGATATCTCTCAGTGACCTATAACTGAGACTTTTCATCAAAATGGCACAGGGAAAGATTTTCTGTTTATTCGCTATACAAACCTTCAACCTTAAAATTCCTGTGTTAAAAGAAAATAACCACGGATTTGCTGGTTTTTAAACATTACCAGCAAGGATGGTCTACAAAACTGAATAATTCAATTTAACGGAGAATCTGTGGAACAATGAAAGTAGAATGCTGTGTATGTATTCATGACAATTCTATGAATGTGTCTTGTGCATTACATCACTTACATTCACTAATTAGTACAATGTCAGACTCTAAGTGTCAAAAATTTGCTAATTTCCCAAGTAGCCTGATAGAAAAAAAAGACAAAACACAAAACAAAAAGCTGGGCATGGTGGCGCATGCTTTTAATCTCATCACTCAGGAGGCTGAGGCAGGAGGATCATTGTGAGCTTGAGACCAGTCTAGGCTACAAAGTGAGTTCAAGGACAGCCTGAATTGCATAGTGAGAGCCTGTCTCAAAAAATGGGGCCAGGGATTTAGCTCAGTGGCCTAAGCACCTGCCTGGCAGGCGCAAGGTTGTGAGTTCGAAGACTCTCATCTATTTAGTCATAGCACTATGCATGGGATTTGTTTTTCTATGCCAGGATATATTTTGTTATGAGTTAATTTCTCACATGTCCTTGCTCCTTTTTCCAGCCAATCAAACTTTTCTGTATCAATCAGGATAAGACTTTACATCTCTGGCTACACAGGGACCAACATCTATCTCATCAGCCTGAAAAAAACCATGGACAGTGAACCTATGACACTCTGCTACCCTTCAGAATAAGGGATCAAAGCACAAATGGGAGGTAGGGGAGATAAACAAGGATAGAAGATATGGAGATAGTCTGTATTTTTGTGCTAACTTCCTTGAGGGACCAATAACTTCTGACTGCATATTGATTTCTGAGTAATTTAGGTGTCTATAATAGAAGGACTGAATAGAAATTGAGAGAGAAGGAAGAAAGAAGAGAATATCGGGGAATGAATGCAAAACAATGAGACTGTTATGGTTCAGGTCTGGGATGTCTTGTGTAAAAAGCTTGGTCAGTTAGTGATGCTGTAAGAAAATGGAGGAGACTTTTGGAGACAGGTCCTAGCTGAGTAAGTAGGTTAATAAGGACGTGACTTTTCAGGGTATATTTTACCCCGATCTCTTTCAGTTTTCTGTCTCTGTCTGTTTCCTGGCTACCATGAGGTGAGCAACTTTGCTTTGCTATACCCTATCTGCTATGATTCTCTGCCTCATCACAGATCCAGAAACAGCAAAGGCAAATGACTATGAACTGAAACATCTAAAATCATGAACCAAAATATATCTTTCATCCTTTAAGTTTATCTCTCAGGTATTTTGTCATAGCCACAAAAAGGTAGCATAAAGGGTCGAAACAAAACAGAAGTTGAGACAACATAATGAGAAAATTATCTCTTAAGTTTTGAAAATGAAAAG
Organism: Dasyprocta punctata; assembly: GCA_004363535.1. Classification (NCBI taxonomy): domain Eukaryota; kingdom Metazoa; phylum Chordata; class Mammalia; order Rodentia; family Dasyproctidae; genus Dasyprocta; species Dasyprocta punctata. Next base: position 3,956 of record RJWM01004792.1, read on the forward strand.
GAGAAAAAAAAATAAAGGTGGTATAATGATCAAGGAGCTAATTGCTGAGAATGTTTCCAGAATATACATGTTAAGATTTAAATCCAAAATGTCCACCAAAAGGCCATTGCACTCAGTATTTATTAGAAATTTTAAAAAACATTTTTCCTTGTAGTATAGACTGGAAAGAAAGTCAGTTTGAACATGTAGAGAGGTTTTATACTTAAGAGGAAGTCACATGTCACAGATTATAGTGCTTTTTGTTTCTTGCTTGCACTGATTCTAGCAATTTTTTAAAAAGAGAAACAAAATAAAAGCAAAGATACAGAATTTCCAAAGTAAGATAGTAAGAAATTGACAATATTTCTTACTATTGTGTATTGTGTAATATTGTGTATTGTTATCTTCAAAGTAATTGCTTAGATTACAAGATACAGGCATGCATAACTCATCAGACAATATAAGGAGAAATTGTTTTCAATGAACTAAGAGAAATCAGTAGTATAATTATCTTAGCTATCTTTTGTATATGTGTGTATATATATATATTCTTTCTTTTCTCTTCCTTCTTTTCTCCTTTCACCCAACCCAGTTGCTCTTTACTTTTGAACTGTTTCTTTCCCTTTCCCAATATCTAATGTAGATTTTGTGTCTTATTTCCTTTTTTCAGTTTCTTATATTAGGGAGATAATACAGCATTTACACATGTGGGTCTGGTTTATTTCATTTGTGAGTATGGACTCTAGTTGCATCCATTTACCTATAAAAGCCTCTAGTTTATCCTTCTTTATATCTGAATATTACCCCATTATATAAAAATATCATATCTTCTTAATCCATTCCTCAGTTGATGGGCATTTGGGTTGTTTCCAAGATTTAGCAAATTGTGCTGCTGTAAACATGGGTGCACATATATTGCTGTGCTATGTACTTAAGTCACCTGGGAAAATACCCAGAAAGGGAACAACTGAGTTGAAAGGAACATCTAATCCTAGTTTTTTGAGGAAACTCCACCCTGATTTCCACAGTGGTTGCACCAGTCTGCACGCCCACCTACAGTGGACAAGAGTTCCTTTTTCCCCATAACCTTGCTAGCATTTGTTATTGGTTGATTTCTTTATGATAGCCATTCTTTCAAGGGTGAGATGAAATCTCAGTGTTGTTTTGATTTGCATTTCTCGAATAACCAATGATTTTGAATATTTTTTCATATATTTATTTTCCATTTGTATTTCTTCTGAGAAGTGTGCATTTTCTTAGATGTCCATTTCTGGATTGGATCTTTGAATATGGTGGGTCTGAGTTTTTTCAGTGCTTTATATGTTCTAGATAGAAGTCCTTTCTCTAAGGTACTGTTGGCTAAATTCTTTTCCTCTTGGGGTTGTATTTTCACTCTGTCATCCATTTTTTTTGAGGTGGAAAAACTTTTTGATAAGATGAAATTCCAGGTGTTGATTGTTTGAAGTACTTCCCATGCAGTTTGGTTTTTGTTCATGAACTCTCTACATACCCCTATGTCTTCAAGATTTCTACCTACTTTCTTTTCCAGGAGATTTTCTGTTTTAACATTTACATCTTTGTTCCATTTTGACTTCAGTTTGGTGCATGGTAATAGACATGATAGACAGATAAATAGATCGATAGATAGACAGACATGGTGATAGATAGTTTTGGCCTTTGTCATGTGGAGAGTCAGTTGTTTTGACATCATTTACTAAAGAGGGTTTCTTTGTTTTGACCATTTGTCAAAGATAAAGTGATTGAGTGTTTTTAGTTGTGCCAACTTCATCTCATCTGTTCCATTGATCCTCAGGTCTGTTTTTTTGCCAGTATCATGCTGATTCTACCACAGTAGCTTTGTAGTATAATTTCAAGTCAGGGATGGCGATGCTTCCTGCCTTGTCTTTGTTGTCCAGGATTGCCTTTTCTATTTTAGGTCTCTTCTGTTTCCAAATGAATTTTAGAAATGTTTTTGGTAGATCTGTAAGGTATTCTAAAGATATTTTGATTGGGATTGCATTAAATCTGTGTAACAGTTTTGGGAGTTTGGCCATTTTCACAATGTTAGGTCATACTCATTTTCTGATTTTTTAAATTCATTTGAGAGAAAAAAAGACACAGAAAAGAAAAACAAACAGCAAAAGAGACAAACAAATAGCAACAACAAATCCAAAACAATAGCAGCATAGGTTTTCAGAACAAGATAATAGGAATTCAACAATGGTTGTAATCCTTCAGAAGGGTTGCTTAGATTACCAGATATAGACATGCAAAACTGACCTAATCATATGAGTATTAATCGTTCTTTTTCAAGAACTAACAGAATTAGTAGTATAGTCATCTTAGCTATCTTATGTACATATATACAAATTTGTGACTTTTTCCTTTTCTCTTCTTTTTCTCATCTTTTCATTTTCTGATATCCTCTTCTATCTCTTTCTTTAGAGTGCTATAATTTTCAATGTATAGATCTTTTATTTCCTTTGTTAGATTAATTTTTAATCATTTCATTTTTTTGGGAAGGGTGTAGTTTCCCTAATTTGTCTCTCAGGAGCTTGTGGTTTGTGGACAGGAATGCTACTGATTTTCGAGTGTTCATTTTGTATCCAGCTATGCTACTGTATTTGGTTATTAAACCTAAAAGTCTTTTCATAAAGATTTTGGGGTATTTTATGTAGAGTATCATGTCATCTGTGAATAATGTTAGTTTAACTTCCTTTCCTATATTATTCCTTTCAGTTCTCTTTCTTGTCAAACTTCTTTGTTCAATTCTGTTATTTCTTTGTTGATGTTTCATTTTGTTCACCTGTCTCTTTGTGACAATGGGGTATTAAGTTCCCCTGCTACAATTGTGTTATTGCTCATATGTTTTTTCATGTATATAAATATTCATAACATGTAGTTGGGTACTGCCATATTTGGTGTGTATATATTTATGATTGTTATCTTTTCCACTGGAGTTTCTCCACTAACAAATATGTGGTAACCTTCTTTATCTCTTTTGAGCAACCTTTTTCGGGGTTCTTATCGCACGGAGTATTGCTGTCTACCCTTTGATTTTTTAGACTATAAATTTCTTTTTGAGTTAAATCTGTTACTTGTCTGCAGCATATTGTTGGATCTTGTTTCTTGATCCATTCTGCCAGTCTGTTTCTTTTGATTGTTGAATTGGGCCCATTTACATGGCTGGTAATAACTGATATGTATTGACTTGTCTTTGACATGTTATTTTCTGCTATTGGTTCCCTACTTTCCCCCTCTGTTTAATTGCTTGCCTTGCTTGGTGGCTTCTTTTTGTTTCTGTTCTTGGAACTGTGGTCATCTTTGTCTCTGTCTAGAATATCTTTCAGTAGTGAGGGGAGGGGTTACCTGCCTGGGTGAACACCCAGGCGTGTTCACCTGGGTTCCTGAGATGGTGGAGGGATGATGGGATGGACTGCCCACAATTGGCACTCCTCACCTGGGTTGCTGAGATGGCAGAGAGGTGATGGAAATGCCCGCCCATCTCTGACTAACTCTAGCAATTTTTAAGAGCCCTTGTTCTTTTGGTTTTGTAAGTCAATTTTTATGATAAGGTTTTAAAAGGTCATACTCAAAAGTAACTGTAACTCTTTTACACTAGAATAACAACCTTACATTTTTTTTAAAGTATAGAAAGAAGAAAATAACTCAGATGTTATCACAGATTTACTGATCACTTTCTTCTAAGCATTTCTCTCTCTAATAGGAAGCATGGCTTCTAGCACATGGTAGGAAATATGGCCACTGAAAATTCCCAAATTTTATATTTTCTGACTAACCTTTTGAAAGATGCTTACAAGTATTGGCTTTTGTAATATTTGGACTCAAGTTAAAAAATTCAAAGGATGAATCTTATTAACCTTTCTTGAGTTGAAGCCATGTGCCAAGTTAGTGCCTATGTTTGGAGTAGAGGAGGAAGGTGTACTGAGATACAAGAGTACCTATTTCTGAGAAGGTAGAAGGGTATTGAGAAAATCAAACAGAATACTTCAGGAGCAACTCAAGCATTACAGTTATAGTGAATTTACCATACATATGTCTATGTTCTGTTACAATTAAAGAAGGCCAACGATGCCATGAGTGCTGAAGGATTTTTTAACATATCATGATCAATAAGAACATTCTTTGAAATTTTTCACTTAAATGAAATCTATTATTTCAAATCCTGATTTAAAAAGTCTTAGAGACTTAAGATGTGATTGTACATATTTATTATTTTAGTGATATACTCAAGAAATATAAAAATAATTTTCACTCAAAATTATCAAATCTGATTTTAAAACCCTAACTTGCTGTTTTCCTCTCAAAATAGTTGCTGGTTTATATTTCTATAAACTCTTTTTGCTGAATTTTTAAGTTTTTATTTAAATACAATTAATAAATTTGAAAATAAGTAGAATATTGTTTTAAAATAAAAATATTTCATTTCTGAGTTACAAATTCATTGTTCTGTTATGAAGTATTATAATTTTTTTTCAAATATCCTTTTAGGAAATGGCTATTATACTATTGAATTTCTAGTTCTGCTGATCTTGTGCTTCATGTACATGATAAGTACAAACTAAATGTCTTTTATGGTGTCAGATAAAATATCAAATTTCTATTTGGATAAAAATATTAAAACAGTGATTTTGAGATTTGTTTTAATTTATTAGTTTGTTGTAACTTTCTAAAAAATAACATTTGTGATCATTTTGAGAGTCATTCAGTATTCTTGCTTGAATTAGAATATAGTTTGCTTTACTAGTGGATGAATGTTCACTACAACTTGGATTAGGAGCCAAGGTTCAAGAAATTACAGGTCAGGGTATAATAGACTTGTCATGCACGTTTATGCAAATGTATATATAAGTGGACTTCTAGCATCACAAATTGCTTAGTAGTGCTCAGGACACAAGTTGAGTAGTAATATAAAAATGACTGTGCTCATTGTCCACCTCAGACTACCCCATGCTTCTTCTTATTGGGCTTGAATACATTTTTATATTTCTTAGAATATATTTAAAGTATTTGTAAAACAATAAATCACTTTCAAGAGAATATGTCTTGTTTGATTTTTAAAGTAAAGCTTCTATTAATTTGAACTAGCATTTCTAATTTGTGTGATATTCAGCATTTCATTGTGTACTCTTCTGAGCTGAAAAGCACCATAAATATGTGTCTTTCAAGGTTAGTAATGGTACAAATGACATGTCTTCTTTATTTTTCATAGTCAAAAAATTACCCACTTGATTTTTTTTCTGTAACAGATGTGGTGGTTTGAAAATTGATGGTCAATTTAAACACTAGCTGAACTGAAACAGCATGGTGCTGAGTGTAAAGGTTCCACCTGAGAACTGTTGCGAGCATAAAAGGGAGAAGTGGAGAGGAAGAGAATAGCATTGTGGGTGCTCCTAAACGTTGTTGTTTGGTGCTATTGGTTCTCCTGTTCTTGTAACTTCTCTTGGAGCTTGTGGAGCTTTTTGCCTGATATGAACTTGGCCATTCTCATCATTAGAGGAGCCCAGGACCTTGTTGCTAAGGATGGCTGTGGTTCACTTTGGGGGAGCTCTGGTCCTTAAGGTGAGCATCACTTCCTGGCTCCAGAGGGGAAGATGGTGTGTTGCTCAATCTCTAGGAGAAGCTTGTCGTGCTGGCTTCCTGATATGAACTCAACTGTTTTCATTGTCGGAGGAGCTAGGGACCTCACTGTCACTGAGGATGGCTGTGATACTTTTTGGGGGAACTCTGGTTCTTACTTTGAGCATCACTTCCTGGCTCCAGGGCAGACCCTCAGCCTGCTGACACAGATCCTTCATCCTGCTGGCACAGCCTTTTTAGCTTGCACTGCTGACCTTTGCTTGGGCCTTCCCAGCACAGATCCATGAAACAGACTTGCAGGAGTCATCGTTGTGGGCTCCAGGATTTCAGCTGAACTCGTGGGAGGCATTGTCATGTGCTCTAGGTCTTCAGCTTAACTCATGCAGATTATTGCCATGGGATCCAGGCCCTCAGCTGGATTTTTCTAGGTCTTTAGTATGGGAACAGGTTTCCTGCACTTCTTGTGTTTGTCTCAGGGTGACCATTATAAATAATACTATAAACTACATGTCTTGTATGTAACCATTTGCCTTGCAATACCCCAACTCCCATAGGTCAAACTATCACTGTCAGTAGAGATGCCCTTGAAAATATCTAAAACTACTCACCAAAATTGGAATATCTTTGGATGAATAAATGAGCTGATCAGAAATCAAAGATCATTGCAGCTTCAAAAATTAAATGCATTTAATAAGTCTAAAATGATAAGAAGGCAGTGAATCTGGCTTTTATGTTAGGGACTAAGTAAGTGAATTAGAACTTCTTTTTTCCTGGCAATATGCAGTATGAGGGGTAGAGAATATAAAGTTCTGCTGCAGTCAAACATAAGGAGTCTAATCAAAGACTTACCTGCATCAGCCTGAGAGGCAAAATGGTATGATCATCGATATAAATGTGAACTAAAGTAGAATTCATTCCCAAAAACATAAAAGAGAAAATTTCTGTTTTAAACCCTAGCACTTAATCTAGATCAAAAAACAAATCTCCTTTATAAATACCTAAATTCAAGTGACCATAATGTTCCTGTGTTCATACAACCTCTTGTATCATATCTGCTTATCTATTTATTTTATTTTAAAGAGAATAAAATTAAGCAAAATAAAACAAAATAAAGCCAATCAAAACCAACCAGTGTAAGCGACACAGAACTTCAAAACCATATGAAATCAACAATGGTTACCATAATGCCTTTTGTCTTCAAAATAGCTACACATATCTTCAGACATAGTAAAAAGCAAAGAAAACAGAACAGCATAGGACCAAACAAAACAAAACAATGGATGCAATAAAGGACTTCAAAACAAAATGATAGGGAATTAACAATGGCTGCCACCTTCTTCAGAAGGCGATCCCCCATAGATGCTATATTGCGTAGTGTTATCTTCTGAATAGATGATCAGACTACCAGCTTCAGATCTGCAAAGGCAGTAAAACACTAAACACTACAAATGTTAAGTCATATTTTATCTCAATAGCCATCACTGCAGCCTGTGTTTCTCCAGAGCAGCTGGTCGCTAATGGCAGGGAGGGTGTTGGGTCTTCTTGTTTCCCAGTTTGCTGGCATCTGGCTCTCCCCACAGTGACCCACACGTGGTGATGATTCACAGGGAGGGTTTGCTTCTTGGTGACTTCTTGTTCTCAGTACCACCATTTTATGAGAGACTTTATAACACTCAAACACTAGGAAGGACATAATCTTAGAAAAAAGGTAACTGTCACCAGGCAAGGACAGTGCCTCGGTTCCTCCTTATTCCCGAAATCACAGCTAGCTAACTAGCGTGGTCCCAGGTGACACTGGAACCAGACTTGGGGAACCTCAGAGCCAGGGTGCTCCTTTTTGAGACTCTCCTAGTCATCAGATCTGTCAATTTAATTTAGCACTACTTGTTCCCAATGAAGTAGACTTGCATAAGAAAATTCTTTAAATCTGTGCAGCCTTAAAATATCCAAATTGATTCAGTTGATGGGGTTATAAGGAATATGTCATAGTAAACATCAAAGAATACATAAGGAAAACAAAGTACTGTGAATTGCAACCAGCAAGGGAAAAAAATTTCCAAAAACTAGCAATTAATATTAGAGTTAGCAGATGTAGAATATAATTGAATTTGTTCACTTAAGGAAATAAATTAATACATGTGTAAAAACCACCCAAAGAGGTAAAAGAACCAAATAGATTTGTAGAAAAATCACTTAGAATCCTGTTAACAATACATAACTATTGAAATGAAAAACTCAATTATGGTGAGGCTGCACAGTGCATTAGTGAACTAAACGATAGATCTAAGGAAATTTTTAGAAGGTAGTAGGAAGGATATGTGTTACTAAAAGACACAAATATAGAATGAGGTCTAATTTTCATATAAGAATTCTATGATGAAAGTATTGTAAGAATGGTCCAGAGGTAATATGTAAGCATGTAACGAATTATAATTATGAAAATTTCATCTATTTATCCTATGTGTTATTTATCTTTCCACTTGGGGAAAAGATGCCTGAACCAGCAACTTACAGAAAGAGAAGATTTTGTTGGCCTGTGGTTGGCTGGTTCCAAGGCACAAATAACATGGGAGTAGGGCATGTTCGAGCAGAGCTCCTGACTCATGCCAGCCAGGAAATAGCATGCACAGAAAATGCTTGAGCAGAGGGAGCATCCAGGAACTAGATACAGCCCCCAAGATCACACCACCCATCCATACACCCAGATGTGTGTGTGTTTTAAGTTCCTAGGTGTCTCTCAAACCAATCAAATTGAAAATCAAATTAACAATCATGTCATACATGTCTGCTATAATATTGGAAAAATAGCACTAAATAAAACAAGTACAAACCACTGTATATTAATTTGAAATTTGAATTTTTTGTCATCAGTGGGTTAAGGGAAATGTTAAATGAAACGAATCAGACACAGGATCTTAAATATCACACAATTTCTCTTTTATGAGAAAATCAAAATATAAATAGATGAAAAAATGAAAATAAATGATAAGCAATAGGAAGCATGGAGATGGATCTTTTGCAAAAGGAAAGGTGAGCAAGGGAATGGAGAGAGGAGGGCAGATGGGGAAAGGGAGGAAAGGGGAAGTGGATGAAATATAATAAAGATGTGTTATGTGTATGTACAAACTCCCCACGATGAATATAATCATTATGTCCTGGAAACAGAAACAAAAACAAAACCAAAAACCATAAAAAGGAATATACCTGCTTATCGGAGAGAGATTTAAGTTTCAGTTTGGGAAATAAATGAATGGCAATATTCTTATTCTTAAAATGAGGAGTCCATGGCTACTGACAACATTTGGGCATCTGTCTGTTGAAGTACTGTTACGAAGTAAGCTACTCAGTAAAAGTACTTTTTTTTTTTAGAGAAAGACAAATACGTTTGGATGTTAAAAACATTTATTCCCTTAAGATCTTATTTCTTTGTCCCATGATTTTTGTCTCATGTTCACAAATTGCTTTTGATATTAAAAAATCTAATAGCAACCTGGGACACTGAAGTTACAGAGACCTTGACAGTGACCTATAGTCATGTCATAAAATTATTACTGTATGAGGTGTCTAAAAGAGCAAGTTAAACTTTCTGAAGTAACTCAGTGTAGGAAAAGGGTAAAAAACATTTAATGTGATTTACAAATTTGAAAAATTTATTTTCAGCTATCTTTTGCAAAGAAAAAAAAATGAGGGCTGGAATAAATTGCTATAGCCAAGGAGTAATATTGGTGTACTCTAAAATAAATTTGATCATTCTCTTATGTCTTAGGCATCTATAACAATTCATAGATAGTGGAAATCATAAAGTTTATAGCTATATAATATTTTCAAATGATCTTACAAGAGATGCAGTTGGGCAATAGGGTGAAAGCCTTTACTACTTATAATCTTTGAAACAGGCTATATATACTTTTATGTTAAACAGGAGTCAATGACTCGACCTCTACATGAATTATGAAATGTGAAAAATTTATCTGACCTCAATATGTTGTGAAAACGAAACACAAATTTTTTCTTAGACTGGGTAAGTACATTGCACTGAAACCTAAGACACATCTTACAAAACAAACAGAGTAAAGCAATGACAACAAACAAAGAAACAAATAAAAAACTAAAAACAAGCAAGCAAATTAAGTTGGGCTGCATAGGTAATAAAAGGCCCCCTATGTATTAAGAATAATTTGGAAACTCTTTTTCATCACAGTACAAGCAAAGTGCCAGCTCTTCTCCCTTAAAAACTTTTTCTTTAGTTTTTTTCATTTTTTCAATATGAACTTATTTATCTTTAAGAACAGTTCATCTGGAACCATGTTTGCCTTGTGTTTTCATATCTAGTTAATCAACATGTCTTCTGTTGCTGATAGTGAAACTGACATGTTTAAAATTTTGAGTTTGAATGCTCAACTGTATTTTTCAGCTCTTCTTTCAGATAAATTAAGAGTAAGTCTCACATTTAATGGGTTTGACCATTAACCCTAGAAGACCTAACTTTCCTTAATACTGCCACTAATCACTATAAAGGGATGATTACAGAGAAGAGTAGGGAGCTTATACCTTATGAAAAATATCTTGATTTGTAGAAAGATGCTAAATGAAAAATGTGTCATGGAAAGATCCAAGCTTTCATCGCTATTAATGGATCTTTGCATCCTTCACTACCAACAGTATTTGACCAACTGCCAAAGAAAGATTGGAATAAGAAAAGGATTTTACATTTTCCATCATATTTCCTATGCTTTAGGATGCAAGGAAGATCTGCATCTTGATGGTAGTATCCAAAAAGCTATTCGATGATTAACAATGTAAGATATTTTTTCTTGAAAATATTTAAAATTCTTTAATATACACTAGACCTATTTTCCATTGTGGCTGTGTTGCATTTTAGATATTTATTTCAAAAGTAAGAGTTTTGAAAAAAAATTCTGCTGAAAGCAAAGTACAGATGACATCACGAGTTTTCAAAAATTTTAGTTTTGCACTACTTGATTTTTGCATGATTTTCCAAATTAAAATGAATTATGAAAGAAACTGACTTTCTAATAATACCAAAAAGGATCATTTTAATATGAGATTATGCAAAGTTGTCTACAGTGGTAATTTGAGTTTTCAAAGCTTGATTAATCTTGTCCCATTTCAAGAGTTATGTTTGATTTGTTATATTTGTTAAATAATGTTCATGGTTGTTAATTAAAATATGCATTAGTCATGCATGTGTTTATCACTGGAAAGGGTGGAATTAAATCAATGACCTTTCCCCAACTCTACGTTAGTTAGATGAACTACTGTAATTAGATTTAGATGTTGATTGAACATATTCTGTGAAGCCCTGTAAGATTTGAGACCAGTAGATAAAATTTAAATAATGCTTTTAAACATGATTAACTTCTGACTGGCTTGTGAATTAAAAGCCAAATTAAACAATACAGCATATTTTGTCATTAAAGTGTAAGATTTTTGAAAGAACAAAAAGTATTTTACCATTTTGTTATTTTAAATCAGAGTCATGATAATTTAAAGATTCCCCATTGGGAGCAGTTTTTGTTAATGTTCAGCTTATGGAGATGCAAGGAAGATTGTATGTCTTGAGATAATTTGTTTTGTGGGAACTATGTCAGCTTAATAATTTTTCTAAATAATTCATCACATGCTTTTTCCTTTTAGTGACAAGTAATGACTTGAGTAATCTGCCCATTTCTTTACATTTCTCATGCAAGATATATACCAATAGTAACAAAAGTCACAGTGACTTCTTTTTGTTTTTTAGATAAGGTCTGTCTACTTAGGCCAGGCTGTACTTGAACTTGCAGTCATCCTCCTTCCTCAATCTCCCAAATGCAGAGCTTACAGGCATGCACCTCAACACATGACTCTTTCTACCTGTGGACATGATATTTATTGATAATCATATAAGAAAAAAGAATTACTTTAATCCAGGAAAATACATATTGAAAAGCTGTTAGGGCTGTATGTTGTACACATATGTGTATATATGCAAATGCAAATTTTTAAACTAGGTAATATTTCAGAAACAATGTGTAACTAATTGACATCTTTTATATAGTAGATGTCCATCATTAAGCTATTCTTAAATTACAATACAAGTAATAAAACTGTAATGGGAACGAGATAAATCATGATGATTCTCAGGACTTTGATGTTTCTTATGTCTTAGTCTGCTAACTAAATTTCCAGGGGGAAAAATGGCCTTAGAAATCTTTATCATGACAGAATCAGACACTTCTTTTAAATTACAAATATAAGGCTCTTCCTAGTAATAACAAGACTTTTCTCATTTGACCCAAATAAGTTTTCTGTCAGGTATGTTCAGTGTAATAAAGATACTGGTAAAGAGTTAATTTCAACTCAGATGCTTTTGTCTAGAAGATTCTTTTTAGATAGTAGAGTCCACTATTTTGAAGCAAGAAAGAAGCATTAAATTTCATTGTTAAATAATGCTGTTCACTGTTGAAAGTATACTATATTGAGATAAACAATTTCTTTTTCATTTTAATAACTAATGGTTATACATTTGAGCACATATCTTAAAGATCCTAGTCATTTTTGTTCAATAGATTCAAAGTGTATTGGCACAAATGCTCTTGTTTTCAGTTGAACACCATCTCTCAATGATATTTTGTCTCTTTACCACATTAAGGCACATGTTAAAATCTGTATGGGTAAGTAAACAAATGACATTATAAAAAAGTCAGTAACTGGTTTTGTAGTTTAAATCTTTTCCAACTATTCTGTCCATTGTGTAGTTCCACGACAAGTAAAATGTTGGTAGCTTCCAAGAGAAATACACATTTTCATATAGACCTACCAGTAGCAGATTCTTTTTACTTATGTCTCACTTTATTAGGAATTTTTTTACATTGAAGCATAAACTTAATAGGGATGAGGAGTATTAGTTAAGCAGTCACAAAGTCAAATACGTTGTTAAAAATCTGCAATGTCCTTAAAGAATGGTGACTAACATTCATATACAGTTTGTAAAGCAACAGGAAAAACTGACTACATTTCAGTGTATTCCAGGCTTCATTTCTTGTGCTTGTCTAATACATATCTTCACATATCTGTCAGACTCAATTGCCAGAAGATGAGGAGGATCACTGAATTCAGAATAGAAGTGTTCTGTTAATGTCAATTGTGTGTCATGAGCAAAGTTTCCTAACCTCCCAGGGCCATAGTTTTTATAATCTGTAAAACAATATAATCATACACAACAATTCTAAATTTTTTTTCTGTTGAAATAATTGTCTAAATCTAAATTTGGTGCTTTGAGATTATAATGCTCAATTAGACTAACGACCAGAAAGTTTTGTTTAATATGTAAAAGTGATATCATGCTTTTATTTCCCAATGCCATGCATTCACTACTTTGAAGTCAGATTACTGTGGCCTTAATTATGTGACACCATAAACCAAAATATCAGTTATTTTATCCTAGCAGCAAAAGAGTGACTAATGCTCAAGACATAGATTGTAGCTTTCTTTTAATGTTTATAGCCATTGTCATAAAGACAGAAAATAGAATTGTTTTGTGTAACTATCACATGGATTTCAATAAACAGATTCCAATAAAATATAAAAAGAAATAGTTTTGATATTCAAAACATAGTTTTAGTTTTCAGAACATGAAGATGGAATGATTTTTCCTCCACCTTAGAAATACTCAAAACTAGAATTTTATATTAGAATGTAAGAGTTTAGAAAGTTAATGTATAAATTTAAAAGCCCTATTATTTTAAAATTCATGATTATAACATTATTTTATTTTATTGCAGAATTTGTATATGTTTGCTTATCTTTCTTCCTACTGAGCTAGATGACATAAGAATTTGATTATCCAACATAACTGTGCAGACTTCCTTGTGAACATGCAACGATATTGTCATTTTGAGGAAATTAATGAATATTTTGTATGACAGAGAAAATTACTAACTTTTGAAGACATTAGTTGAACAAAATACCTAATTATAAAAATTTCAAATATTATTATCCTTGTTCTTGACATCCACAACTTATTTATATCCTGTAGAGAGAATCATTTAGAGGAATGAGACTAATTTTTTTTCTCCCAAGTACAGGAATTCTTTCTAACTGTTGTAACTTTGGCTCACATAAGCATATCTCCCTTATGTTGAGAAACTATTATTTTTTAATGAAAGTGTTCTGAACAATTATAGTCATATATATATATATATATATATATATATATATATATAAATTTTCACTCTGCTTACCTAAAGTGTGTTTCTGTATACTCCATGAAAGAATGTTAATTTTCATGAAGCCACATAATAGGTATGATCAGAAAAGTAAAGCCCCAATTCACGCCCAAGGTAACATTCATAGATATTAAGTATTTTTGAATCCTTGGGACCTGTATGTGATATGGCAATGGGGAAATATTGTTGCTGATTAAATGACCTTAACGACCTTAAAATAAGATTCTCTTTATTTAGGTGGACCAAGGATCTTCACAAACAGCAGAAGAAAGTAGGAGACTATGTCAGAGTGTTGTGATGTGAGAAAGTCTCAGCTGTCTTTTGTAGAATTCGAAGATGGAGGAAGAGAAAAGAGAACCTTGAACCAAGGAATGTTGGAAGCATCTAGAAGCTGGAAGACACAGGAAAATGAGTTCTCCTTTAGAGACTTCAAAAAGTAATGCAGTCAGACACCTGATTTTCAAACTGTAAGATAATAAATTCAAATAGCTTTCAGACACTAAGTTTGTGAAAGTTTGTTACAACAGCAATAGGAAACTGTTATGATGTGTAATATAGCAAAATGACTTAGGTTTTTTTTTCTCCCAGTTTGAATTCTTTTCTAAGATCCTCTCTTAAGTATGTCGCTGTAGCCTTTTTACCAGTGATTCACTTGACAGCTAGAGAATGTTGTACAGCATGGATTGTCTACTAAACAACCTAATCAAAATATTATTAAACAATTACACTGCAGAAGGCTGTTTAATGAAGTGTTTTCAGTGTGGTTTGAGCACTAATAGCAACAGTGTTAAGCTGCTTTGTGCTCTGTGTATCAAAGAGCTTGTGGTAATGTGAGTCGACTAAGAGGCAAATAAATCCTGAAGCACCTTTGACAGACAATATACTTGTGCCAGTCTAAATCTTGTCAGGTATTGTTATTGTGCATGAAAATGAGAAAAAAACAAGACTATCAAGAGCTTCAACACACTGTATATCATGTTAAAATCCCTGATAGCTAGGTACTTTCCAACATTTTTCCATCAGATGTTACGTCTATTGGCTTCATCTGAATCTGAATCTGAGTATAAATTCAAAAGCGCATATTCTAAAGTTAAAGCAAGTACTTTTGAGTTACCACCTACATCAGTACCTAATTTAGGAACGTTGGTACCATAGTGGATTTAAAAAACAGAATTGAGGAAATGAAGTACAACATGACTGATACTTATAACTAAAATGAATGGGGACTGCCTAAAGACATGGGTACAGTATGCTAAACTGGTTTTCAAATATAAAATATCTGGTGAATTATATTTTCTTTATTTTGCACTTTTCCCCCAAAGACTTCAGAGTCAGAAAGACTTTTATTGTGCTCATCAAGAAAGCTAAACATTAATTTAGGAATAAACAAAGCACCAGGTTTTATTGATAATCTAAGACAAAGGGAGAAAGGAAGTGGGCAGAAATTTTATGCAAATAGTTTTAAAATTATGGAGAAATATTCTCCCTACTCCTATTTTCTGTTTTGTGATGTTTCTTTTTATGCTTAAGAAAATAGTGCTGTCCTAGAAACAAATTACAAGAAAAAAAATCCTTGCTGTATGAAAGTGACTTCAGTCTCTTGTAATTGTTTCCATTGACTTCTTAAGAAGATTAATGCCCAGAGATATGGTTTCCAGGAGGCAATTGGTTTGGAGAGTTGAAACTCATCCCAACCATGACTTGCGTACTCTCTAGACATGGTGGAAATGGATCCTATCTCCCTCAACTTTTAAACTCCTAACCTTCCTGGGGCCCTGGCAGGAGAGCTGTGTAAATCTTTCCCAGTCACTGTCCTCACTGATTCTCCAACAAAGCAACTGCCTGACATTCCCACTCAGTGCAATTTATCTGCTACATAAAAGGAACAAGAAATGACTGCTGGGAGGTTTGTCAGTTTTCTCTTTTTGGCCCTCTTGATCCTTCTCTTATGAGATATTAGAGTCCACTCAGCTGCTCTCAATGCCTTTGTCTCCACCTATCGCTACCTCTGTTTGGGCTTCCTTCATTTGTCATTGCTAAGGATGAGGTATTTTGACAAGTGGGATGAGTTCCTATTAGTGGTGATTATTGGAAGTGCACAAGAGAAGTTGAGGGCAGAGGATGACATGCTATTTCACATTTTGCTCTTATCTAATTCATATCTATCAAGCGAATCTTAAAGTGCTATCCACTCAGCATTCTCCAAATTGGGCCATTTTCCTTAATAGTATCAGTTCTGCTGATGTTTCTGTAAGTCTAGATGATTATTGAGGAACTGAGATTCTAATGTATAAAACATTTCTGTTTTCAGAGCAGTGCAGAAATTTTTTTTATTTACTTATCAAATTAGATGACAAAATCTTCTCTAATTTTCTGTACCTGTGAGGGTCAGCTTTACTTTTCAAAGTTAATCCAATTTAGCAACAGATGTGTCTCTCCTGCCTTTGATATTTTTCAGAGAAAAAACACAGTTTATTTCTAAACGTAGGGATTTGTGAAATTTTCCTAAATACATGTACTAGTTTGATCTTTCTAGAAGAAAATCATATAAAGCCAATTAGCTTTCTTACTGAACAATAAAAAATGTACATTATTACACCTACCAGATGGTGAGGTCTGAGACAGTTTGTTGAGGATTAAAAATATTTATTATTGCTTTAAGGGATTCAATACTTACAGATTCTTAAAATATATAATTTAAAACATAATCAAGGCATGCCAAAAATTCTAATGTTCATTTTATGTATATACTGACTGAATATAATGAGGACTTGAAATAATGTGTTCTCTTTTAACCCTTGCTTCTCTTCCTAGAATTTAGAATTTCACAAAATCTCAATAAACAAAAAAGCTTAATTCCTAATTAAAATTTTAGTCTAAAGTCTTGTATATAAAGTTATAATTTCTAAACTTTTTAAAAATCACTTTTTGACATACTTGTTCTGACAGAGCGCCAATGTTATGACCTTTGGTTTTCTCTTCCATTTTTAGTTTGAGCACACTGATTTCGCTTTATGATAACATTAAGGCTTTGTTGATGCTGAAACTAAAAGATAGCACGTCATTTCATAAATTATCTTAAAATATTTTACTATGTAAGCACCTGATTAATCAGTTAAAATAAATGTTCTTGGTTTCTTGCAATTTGTTGGGCCTGAGGTCAGCCACTCAAACTGATCTTTTTTCAACTTTGCATTCTCAATAGATGCAAACATAGCTCATTTATAAAAGCTGTAAGTCCACAATTACAACACTGCTCTTTGAACATCTGATATGTTCCAAAATTGTACTCTGTGTTGAAACTGTGATTATGAGCATTAGTTATTTAAAAATGCCAGTGGCAACGACTGTAAACTACAAAGGGGATAAAGGCAATGTTCTTTTCAAGTTTTGAAATATGCATCTGTTATTGCATGTCAATAATTTATTCTCAAGCAGAGGTGCTGAGATAGCATGATCTGTCAACGAGTACAAGTCTTCAAGGGCAAACATCAACTGTAGCTTTTTAGAAATTTCTCTCATTTTTCATAGCTTAATTTTTGTTCCTTGATTTTCAAAAACTTATTTCAGTAAATAGAGAAATGAATATGTCACCCATTGAACATAATGGATTTGAATCATAACTTCTCTGTTGGCTTAGAGTGTTTGTGAATTTTGTAATTTATATGATTGTATCAAAAATTCTTTAGAAAATGTGTAACTACTTATATTCTATAGAAGAGTGTTTTTAGGTAAAGTAAAAGGTGATACCTTACTTTTTGTTCTGAGTACAGAAAGAGAATTGAAATCCAGTGAAATCTTCCACATGTGCTGTTAACATAGTCATTTTTGTTTCATTTATAATGTTTAAAAATTTAAATATGAATGTGCTTTTGATATTTAAAAATTTTAAAGAATTCATTAAAGTTTCAGTCTAGAAAACAGTGAGAAATTTATTTGCATTTTGCTTTATTGATCTTATATTAGGTAAAATTTATTGTTCTTGATTTGTAATTATTTACTTCAGTGAAAATTAGAAGCAAGAGTCCAATAAAGGTGTTTTCCTAGAAGGTATAAATAAAAAAATCATAAAATTTAAAGAAAATGTATCTGATGAATATTATATCACTTTTTCTTTGAGTGAATTGTGGCTCAGACTTTAATAAAGAAAGCAGAAATCTTAGTAAATAGTAAAACTCAGGTTCAGAATAATGCAATTTGTTGGTCCCTAAAATTGTTTTGCAGTTTAAGTTTCTGTTCATAATTTTTTTTACAGTAGACCCTCCAAGGTTTCTATTAAAAATGTAATAATGTTATTTTTATCATCATCATCATCATTATCATCATCATCATCATTTGGTAAAGAAGATTTTATATAGGAAGCTATTCTTGTGACCTCTTTTATCATATTCAGGAATTTGTATATAAAATCATTAGTTTACAGTTGCTGGTTTTCACTTGCTACAAATATCTCAAAGAACCCCTAATGTCAGAGAGCATCACATTCACCCCATCATTTATTGATAAGGCAGCAAAATTAAAAAATGATAATTGTTGACCCTATGTTAGGTGGCTAAAGAGTGACAGAGCTAGGAGAAAGCCAGGGTCACATGCCAGTGCTCTAAAAAAGAGTCTTTCACATCACACTGTGCTTCTGGAACTGAGTCCCTCATTATGGAAACTTGTTTGCAATGTTTCAAATGTCTTACTTTCTATTTCAGTGTTTTTCATCAAATGTGTGTTGCTTCTTTATACAGCATTATTGATCCCACACCGTTCTTTAACACTGACATTCCAGCACAGAGGATAAATTATCCTCAGAATATAAACTTATTTTCTTTGTGCCTGAACTTACCTCTTCCTAACTTAGTTAGGAGTTGTGTGGCTAGTTTTCTAAGTTCAATTGACCTATATTGAGTGGATTGTGCTAAATGAAAAAAAAAAAATCACTCTGTGTATGAAAGTACAGGTATGGGGAATCATTTCTAATTTAGTTTTAAACTTCCCTGAAGTGGTCTTATTTCTACCTTGAATCTGCATTTGGGAACAAATACAAGTATCAGTAAACAAATAAAAATACAACACCAAGTGAAAATACAAGATATGTGATCTGTTGAAAATTTACATTCATGTGGTGAATCAATATGGTGGAGTGGTTTGTGGCAGCAAAATTCAGCCTATCTTTAATTCAGAATCTAGACTGAAAAATAACAATTTTGGGAGGAAGGAAGAGAGAGAGAGACAGAGACAGAGACAGAGAGACAGAGGGAGAGAAAGAGACTGGAATATAGTGGGAATCAGGAAGGAACTGACAGGAAAATCTAAAGCTACAGAAAAGTTTGAAAGTTGGAACACAGACTTGAAAAAGAAATACAGTACAACTGTCTGAATTCTCTTCTCTGGCCCAGGATAGTGGTGAGTGGTGAGGGGAGTCCGGCTCTGCAAAACCAAGGTGAGCCCTGGGACTTCGGGGAGAAATGGCTGCAGTGCACTGGACCAGTGAGGCGGGCTCTGGGCAGGATTCACTGCTGTTGAGATCTGCAGGGAGAGCATGGGGTTTTGCTCTGATAGGACTCCCACCACGCAGCAGGCGGTGCAGATGCCTGAGATGTTGCCAGAGAATACTCTGGCAGGAATTATCCCAGGAAATGGTTGAGTGCTTGAATTTGGATCTCAGAACAGCTGGAGACAGCCTCAATTCAGGGTTTCCATGGTACCATCCCACTTTGGTTGAAAGAAAGCCATGGGAGACATTTTCTGACAAGGAGCAGGCTGGAAAGAGATGCCATGAAGGGTGTGAGGGTTGACCAAGAAGCACACAAGCCCCATACTTGTGGTGGGAGGCCAGGTACAGCTTGAATTACACTGGTTCTGAAGGTGAAGGCATTGAATACTTGAATCCTTACCCTACTGCCTTCATCCAGCACTGATCTGGGTCTGACTGCCTTCCTAATTTACCAATAGAAACAGGGACATACCATGACTTGGATATTGCCAGAGTCTGGAGTAAACAGAGGGGCCATAAGGTGAGGGAGAAAAAAATTGTGACTTGCTCTATTCCCAAACTGGGTACAGGAAGAAGCCACTCACTCATTTGAAAATACAGTTAAATTTTTTGCACTCTACTTTTTTCCCTTTCCTTTTTCTTCTTCACTTGTTTTTTGGGGTTTGCGAAGTTTTTCTTTGTCCTTCCTTGTTTTTATTTTTACTTGTTTCTTTATCAACTGTTTTTTTAAATTTTTTTCTTTATTTTTCATGGTGTTTCATTTCTTCTTTCCTCTCTTCTCTTTTACCTTCTTTTACTTCTTCTTCTTCTTTTTTTTTTTTTTTTTTTTTTTTTTTTTTTTTTTTTTTTTTTTTTTTCTTCTTTTTTTTTTTTTTTTTTTTTTTTTTTTTTTTTTTACTGTTGCCTTTATATAAGTTCTATAAGTCGCCCTATATTTCTTGCTAGGATCCTTTTTCTCACTTCTCTCTCCTTCTCATTTCCCATTCTTTAATTTTTCAATTTTTTTCTCTTGTATTTTCCCACTTCAAACTCCCTCAGTCTTGAATAGTATAACCCTTAAGCTTTATTAATCTTCAGACAGTTATCTCTATGTTATTACTGCTGAATTCCTTTCTATGCTTAGAGGAGGGATAGTTTTTGCATTTAGTATGCATATACTATATGTCAGTATCTGGGTGTCCAGTTTAGGGGAAGACTAAAGATTGTGACGGTAGTACAGAAAGCCACACTTCCCGAAGAGTCCTGGGAGGCTTCCTTTAACATAAACACCAAATGGCTAATCTTTTTATCCCATTAACTTGATTGAAACATTGGATATAAAACCCAGCCTAGAAATACATGAATAGAAACTGTCAAATTTAAAGATATTTTAATATCACATATTTAAGGAAATAAAAATAAGTTTTTCTAGAGAAACTAATGGTTAGAAAAGCATGAAGGCAAATCAGGATTTTTCCTTTTTATTTTGCTGAACTGTACACAGTTATTTTTAAAAAGCAATACTTTTTTCATATTCTAAAATCACATCTGTTATTTTTACACAACAGACCACATATATTATGTGTGGTCATTTTCCAGCATGCATTTATAAAAATAATGATGATCACGTTTATTAAGCAATAGGAGCTTAGCAGGTAGCAGGCATGTTGCTAAATGCTGTGTTTGCTGAAGAAGTTTACATAGAGTAATCATGACTGTGTACTGTGATCATCCTCATTTTACTGATGAATAAGTGAAACCTAGAGAAATATGATACTTCACCTATTGTCACACAGCCAGTCCTCACGTGGGCTAGTTTTTATTCTCTGTGGGATTTTCCATTATATTATGAATGAAAGAGTATTTCTAACATTAAAGAAACAATAATGTTGTAATAAAATTACTTGGATCTATAATCTAATTCTGGCCTTGAAATAAAAATCTATGAGAATGTGAACAAATGTACTTCATTGTTTAACTGCTTTATGTATGATGATGAACTTTGTATTTGCCCACTTTTCTACTTCACTACGTAGGAAATACAAATACCTACTTCACAAATGCCAATAGTTCTGCTAAACAAAATGAGAGACAAATAAATGATGTAATTTTAAATGTATTAACAGAAGAAAGGAGAGATATGCATTTGTCAAAACATAGTTACTTTTATTTGATAATTTTTGGTGCATGTTTGTGTTAGTATCTCTAAATGAATAAATACATTAATTCCAAATACTTGTATATACAGTTGTGTATTTCATATCGAGTTCTTTGTAATATAGTATAGCGAAGAGATTTATTAATAAATAATTACTATCCACATTGCAGTGTCAGGGCAAAACAGCATTCTAAAAATGGCTTAGATTAACTTTCATAGTAATGCTATGATGCAAATAAAATCTTGTTTTGGATCTTAAAAATCTTGCTACATTCCTAACTTATATAATGAAAGTTTGTTTTAGTCTGTTAGTCTGTGAAGGTTAGAACTTAATGTGTTTTTTTTTTAAAATAATGGAGTATTCTGCCAAATTAAAACATCTCTCTCTCTCCCTCTTTCTCTCCCTCTCTCTCTATATATATCTATCTTTAGCATACAACTTTAAGGAAACTTTTAATTTACAGACCTCTTTGAGAAACTGCAAGTTTTCTTAATGAATTCATAGATTTTCTTTCTCAATTCTCTCTGGAATCACATAGCCTATTAATCTTAGGTGATTTTAGTATACATATTGACAGTATTGAAAATGGGTTTAGAGTAGAAGTTATTTCCTTTTTAATTCTTTTGCCTTTGCTCGGCCTGTGTCTCAGATAACTTTATTGTGGGGTGGGTAAAACATTTCCAAATTCACCACTGATTCTCATTTACTGATTTCTATTTGCAAGTATGATTCCACCCATTATGTTACATAAGTCCTTATTTTTTACAGTTTTATTAATTCTCATAATTTCATGTAGCCTTACTTTAGCACCAAATATTTACTGCTCATTTGATTTCAAAATAATCCATTTCTCCTACTGACATTGTGTCCAAAATAGTTATTGATTCCCTTGACATCAACCTTTAGTTTGTAAACTACAATTCTCATTTTGCTCTTTACAAGGGATGGAGCACTTTGACAATATCCTTGTCCTTGGGGGGGACCTCAAGTCAACTCTGATCCTAAAGGCATTTATGTAATGATGTATATTAAGTATACCTGCTGTTGTTTCTTACCTAGACAAATAATGAAAATATATTTTTGGCATACATTATACTATTATAAATTTGACGTTTCAATTTTTTTCTAACATAATATAAATGTCTTGAACGTTTTCTCTACAATTTCATTTATCCTACAATTGTCAGAAGGTGTAGGAGCATTTTATGTTTTTGAAAAATAAGAGTTTGCTGGTTTCAATGTGGAGAAATTGTCTAATATACATTCACTAAGTGTGTATGTGTATGTTTATTTATATGTTTATTTGTAACTTGCAGTTATGAGCTTATAAATTCAAATATTTTGGGTTGTGTTCAATACCTACAGTAAAGAAGTCCAGGTAAGCATGAAATCATAATTTTTTAGTGACTATTACTCCTTTTTGGGACAAAAAGCCTGATTTTGGTGAGTTAATCAATAGGATAGAATTTAATTCTGTCCTCAAAGTAAATTTGAAACAATAGTTGCTAATTATTGTTAAGCTGGTTTTCCCTAAATCTATGTTGCCTTAATATGCCACCATTTCCCTTCTTTTTTCTTTTTCTGCTTCTTTTTCTTTACTTTCCTTTTAAGGCTTATCCCAAAACATAGGAAAGAACTAAAGCTCTTAAAGCATATTGTCTTACTGATGTCATATAAAAATTGCAAAAGAAAATTTCAGAGAGATCAGGTTCTGAGCTTGCTTTTCCTATTAGTGCAGTTACTACTTGATTTGTATTCGATATGAAGTATTAAATCACTTGTATGTACTTGAATAATGTGATAATACTTTCTATTTATATAGAATAATTTCCTCCAGGAGACTGCAAAACACATTTCTAATGTTTTTTCATTTATCTTCACAGTATCTTATTGATGTTGCAAACTAATTTGTATTAGCCTTATTGATTAGAAACCACGATACTTATTATTACAAATATTATTGTGTATAGAAACAAAATGACTTTCTAACTTTATGCAATCAGGTCTCTAGGATTGAAGTCAAGGAGTTTTGGTCATGACAGTTAATTGAGAATATAAAACACATGTATTAGTTTTCTCCAGAGCAACATAACCAGCAGAATGATTGTAACCACCTTGGTTGGAAATTGACTTGAACATAGCAGTGGTGGCCTTGGTGGTCGAGGAGAAAAGGGGTGGAGAGAAAATGAGGAGAGAAAAAACAAGAATTGGAGGAGGGAAAAAGAGGGAGTGGGAGAGAACAGAGAGAAATTTTAGTAATTCATTTATAAGATTGGGAGGATCTAATAGATCTAAAATCTGTAAGGTAGGATGTTTTGGTTTTGGGTCTGAATTCAGGGTAACAGGGTGAAAACTTCAAGAGCCTTTTCATGCAGCAGCCTTGAAGAAAATTTCTTCTTTTTCTGGAAACTTTAGTCCTTGCTTAAGGACTTAAAGAATGAGGCTCCCTATTGTTACTCAGGATAATCTTCTTTACTGAAGTCAAGTAATTGTAAATATGAATTACCTCCAAGAAATATTCTCACAGCAACATCTAGACTTTTTTTTTTTTGTGGAAAAAAATATTTTTTTTAGAGTTTATGATACTACTGCTCACCAAAGACCGGTCACATAGAAAAAGAATTATCCCAACCTGATAATTACAGATGATCTTCAAATCCTTGGGCCATCTTTGTATATTCAAGCAGTCTGTATGATTGAATACTGTTTCTGCAACATCTTTAGCTGCATGCATCTTCATACTTATGTGTTACGACTGTTAATGTATGGCTAAAATGTGTGTGTGTGAGTTCTTGCTCATCTAATTAGAACATGTGATTACCATTTTCTCAGTCCCAGGGATTTTATATGTAACTTTTGCAAATCAAATGTACTATTACGGTTTAGAGCTATTGCAATTAGCAAGATTAATCTACTCCTGTATCTGTGAAATTTTCTGTTTAGGCTGAAAATTCAGCATCATTACAAACACACACACACACACACACACACACACACACATACCTGTGACTCACACCTAGAAATTCCTTAACATTTTTAAATGACAGATTATATTGTATGTTGTTCAAAATAATGTTTTTAACTTTGTATATTACTACAGAATGGTAAAATATAGCTAATTAAATGTATTGTTTTACACGAAACTTTCTTGAAAAAATGAGCATGTTCTAGGCACAGAGATGATGACTTGCCTAGATATGACCACTACTAAATATGCTAAATCTTTTTTAAAACTTCATTATAAAGAAAGTACTAGGAAGGGAACTGATATGATCACTTTAATAATAATTAGAGTTTGTGCATTGTAATTGTGGTCTTCTTTAATCATGAGACTGTCTGTCTTTCAGAATATGTTAAACCAAAGATAATTAAAGATGGTGCATTTGTCTTGAATATTCTTATTTATATCTTCTTCTTTGTCATAATCCTAAATGAATTGTTTCTTGGAATGTATGTTTACCCTTAATGGTTTACTTCTCATAATATAAGGGTTCCATCATATTTTCTCTGGCTGACTGATTTCCTGACTACAGAAAAACACCAGTTTCACTATTATTTTTACATTTACTGTCCTAACCCTGAATGTCCTAGGTATATCTATCTATCTATCTATCTATCTCTCTTCTCTCTCTCTCTATCTCTGTCTTTGACTTTTATGTCTACACTTCCCAAATTGGTCCTGGGAAAGATCAAATATCTGGTTCTCTTCAGAATCTCAGCACCAAGTAATCATGCTATCATTAATATCAGAGGCTCATTTTTGTTTTCTTAATGAGCTGTCTTTAATATGTAATTCAGTTTTATGTCAGTGAATAAATAAAATCTGACTCTTTTCTTTTCATTTTTTCCAGAACGACTAACTCCTACAGCATAGAGGTCTCTGGCTCCCATGACCCGACTAATGTGCATCTCAACACTTGTTTCTATGTTTCAGGTCCACAAGAAACTTTCAGGTAAAGAACTTCACTATTAACATAAATACCTTAGAGTAAAAGCTAACAAAGGATAGTTTTTCACATTGTCTTCCCATTGTTGTATATTTAAAACTATTCAGTCAGGACAGGTATAGCACATACAATTTTAAAAAGTGTAATTCTGGTTTTGGTTGCATCAAATAATTTCAATTAATGTTAGTGCAAAATGAAATTAGCAATATGTGCAAAGTTGTTTATCATCATTGTCTTTCAATAAATGAAATCCATAAACCAAAGCTACCATGAAATGGGGAAAGGACAGTAGGGAAAAGGGAAAAATTTCAAGTCAGTTATATTATTAGTGTCTCTTAGTTCATTAAAAGGGAAGGTGTGTGCTAATAACAGTTGCAGAAATTTTTATGCCCATATCTTGTACCTTGAGCAACTACTTTAAAGATAACAGCATCAGATGTGTTAACTATTGTAATTCTCCTATTATTCTGTTATGAAATTTTGTTTCACCTTTTTTTCCCATAAAATAGTAGAACAAACCTCACCATGGTATGTAATTTCCCATCTTCACTAGTATGGCTGTAATTCACAAGATAAAGTACAAACTGAAACCCACATACATTGCTGGTGAGAGTACAAAATGGCTGACAGATTTTCTGTCAGCATTAAACAGTGTTCACATGACCCACACGTTCTATTCAGAGGTGTACAGTCAAGAGGAATATAGATATCTGCCCACAAAATATGTATACACAAGTGTTCAGAGATGTATTATTCATAATAGTCAAACATAAAAGGATCTAAATCTTATCAACTGATGAATAGATGAATAACATATGGCATATCCTTATGAAACTGGTGGGCTTGTATGATGTGTTTATATAATCGATCAATAAGACAGCCATCTAATACTAATACATGGTACAGCATAGATGGACATTAAAAACATTACGCTAAGTGATAGAAACAAATCACAAGTCACCACTTATTGTGTGATTCTTCTTATATGAAATGTTCATAAAAGGCAAATTAATAGAGACAGAAAGTAGACTGCTTATCCACAGAATTGGAGGAAAGGAGAAATGAAGAATGAGTAATAATGTGTATAGGATTTCTTTAACTGTGATAAAAACATTCTAAAACTAATTGTGGTGATGGCTATGGAAAACTCTCTCTATACCAAAAATTATTTGAGTTGCATTTTAATTGATGAGCTGCTTGATATGTGAATTATATTTCAAAAAAGCTAAAATGATATTCACAGATGTATACTTCTATTTCTCTCTGATTAATCATTGACATTGTCATAAATTTAAATCATACAAATGTAATGAAGTTTATGTTTTCTTTGAGAGAAACTTTATATATATACATTATATATAATCATAAATTTTATATACAATTTTACTCATCAAGAGTTCTTGCTATCCTCTGCACACAATTTTCATGACCTCTTTGTAATTTCTTCTTTCTTTTTCACATGAATGAAGTTACTTATTCTTAAAGCTAAATTGTATGTGAACAAGCATAAAAGATACTAAAAGCTGAATATATACTAGAAATATAAGAATATGATTATCTTTCTCTAAGGAGGTTTGGCTAGAGATTAATAATTGAAACATAACATGTAGTGCTGAAGGTATACTATTGAAATAATATTTAAAAATAGGGTTAATAACTATTTTATGCTTTCAATTTTGTGTAATGCTTGGGCAAATAATTGAAAATACTTAGAAACAGATGAATAGATCAAGTAAGCCACAAGGTCTCTTTAGATCCAAAATTCTTTACTATCTCACAGTGATATCTTTCCACTCCTGATAACAATTATAGTGTGTATTCTTCACTTGTATGCATGATGGTGGTGGTAAAGTTTCATTGTGTCAATTTGTTTTGTTTGGGAGTTGCTAAAGGAGTTAGTAAAGCATACTTCTATGTGTGTCTTCATGGGTCATGGAGATGTGACCTGGGAGTCTACCTCGGGTCTCTCTTCCCTGCCTCCCTAGTGATATTATTCTGCTTTGCTTACCAGCTACCCTGAGCTAAGGCGCATTCCTCTATGTTCTTCTACTGTTAGGTTCCTTCCTGTGAGCCACCCAATCATGGACTAATGCTCTAGACAGTAAGACAGTTTAAACATCTTTCTTTAAATTTTAAGTGTCGGGTATTGTTTCCAAGTTAAAGGAAAGCTGATTAACACACTACCTATATTTTTACTTTTCATAAGTGACTATACGTTACTGTCAATTTTTTCCAAGTGAGATATTATTTTAACTGTTAAATACATAAAAAAATGTTCCACAGCACTGGCTATTTGAGAGATGCAAATGAAAGTATCACTCAGATTCCACCTCACCCCGGAAAGAATGGCTGGTATTATGAAGTCAACTAATGACAAATGCTGGAGGGGCTGTGGGCAAAAAGGAACACTTCTCCACTGTTGGTGGGAATGCAAGCTGGTGCAACCTCTGTGGAAGTCAGTGTGGAGATTCCTCAGAAAGCTAGGATTGGAGGTGCCATTTGACCCAGCTATTCCTCTACTGGGTATCTTCCCGAAAGAACTAAAAATATCCCATCACAGTGATATATGTTCATCTATGTTCATCGCTGCCCAATTCATAATTGCTAGATCGTGGAAGCAGCCTAAATGCCCCTTGACTGAGGAATGAATAAAAAGATTGTGGTATTTCTGCATAATGGAATACTACTCAGCTATAAAGAACAACAAACTAGACATTTTCGTCCTCAAATGGATGAATGCTGAGGATATGCTTCTCAGTGAACTGAATAAGTCACATATAGGTGACTATCGTATTGTGGCACTGGTTTGAAGAACTCAAACAAAATCTATGTATATATAAAAAAAATTACCTGGGTCAGTTAGAGAAAAAGAAAATGATAATGTTTATTATTTGATATTTAGATCCAATTTTGCTTTTTGAATTTCATTTTTTTTTCTGCTTGAACAAAATAGGTTTTGAAATCTTTAAAAAAAATCAATTGTTTTTCTTTGTGAATGAAGTTTTAGTTTTTGCTGGTGCTTTCAAAATTTTCTCCTTAGACATAAGTTTGTATATGTGTATGCATAGGATGGCTAAAATGATTATACTTTTAAATGTATTGGTTATTGAAAAGGAACAGTTGATACTCATGTTTACATTAATTTGCATGTCTGTATCTGTTAATCTAAACAACCCATCTGAAGGTAGCAATATGCAATATTGCAACCATTGTCAAATTCCCATCATCTTGCTTTGTAAACCTATAGTACTACTGTTTGGATTTGTGAAAAAAAAAAGATAAAGATTTGTTTCCAAACAAGAGATTGAGCCAAAATTATAATAACAGCTCAAAGGAAAGAAACTAGGACTAGGTCTCACCTCATGAAAATAGTTTTTAAACATCAGTCATTGTAATGCATAGCAGCTAAGGATTTAAGTCCCTGAGTAAAATGCTCTTCAGACACAAATTATGTATTCAAGGCGAGTTGTTTTGTTTCTCTGAGAAACAACTGTTGTATCAATAAAATCAGAATAGTAACATATTCTACTCTACAGGACTTTTTGTTAGTTAAAATGAATTAAACTGATGCATATGTATCTCCAACCTTGTATCTGGGCTAAAATATATGTTTAACAAATATTATTGACTGCTTTTCTGTTTCAGATTTTTTTCCAAAATATATAGAAGAATAAAAACTTCATGTTATTCAACAAATGTCAAGGATGGACAAGAGACATTATATTTGTGAGTATGTATGTTTGATTTTGTATTTAATATACCATTTGTGGGAAACAGCAGTCAAGAGAGAGTTTGGTCTCAGACAATGATAAGCACAAACATATTGTTTCCTTGTAGTGGTATACAGACTAATTATCTTCCAGGAAATAATGACATGAGTATTGGTAGATTGATAATATTAACTTCTGCCCTTCATATACTCAGTAATAATTCATAAAATAATTATAATGTTATTCTGATTTGGTTCTCTGAGAGGCACGGTATAAACTTGAAGAATAAAAGTGAAACTAAAATACTTAAAAATATAATTTAGGGCATATCATTAATATTTTGAATTACTGTCTTTAATTTTATAGGTACAAATACCAGTCATTTATGTCTACATCAACCTAATCAATTCTGGCTGCATTTTGTAGCCTGTTATTTTGTAGTATAAATAAAAACAATCTTTCTTATATTTTAAGATCTGTCATAGAAGTTGTAGATCCCGCTACACCTGAATCAAAACTTCTTGGATTGCTAAAATGGTAATTTCCTGATGGACAGATTAAGAAATTATTGTGTAAGAACATTTCTATATTTTAGGTAAATTGAAAAAGAATTGATTTTTTTTTGTTACTTAGTGAACTTACACTTGACATACACTTTAAAGATGCCTATAAAAGTATCTGTTTCAGCAGAAAAGCCTTCAAGTTTTGGTTCAAATTTTTAAGGAGCTCAACATATTCTCTCCCATTGGACTTAAACTATAGATACTGACTTGCCTTCTGTCTCATAAATTCCTATGTTGAAGAAGCCCTAACACCTATATGACTGTGTTTGAAGATTGGACTTTTTAAGAAAATACTTAGGGTTGTGTGAAGTCATTAGGGTCTTAGTCCCACTGGTCTGGTGTATTCATTAAAAGAAAAAGAGACACAGAACTCTTTCTTTCTCCAATACACACAGAAGAAAGGTCATGTAAGGATTCAGCAAAAGACAGCTGTTTTTAAGCTAGGAAGAGAATCCTTGTCACGAATCAGATAAACCAGCACCTTGATCTGAGACTTCTAGCTTTCAGATCTATAAAATAAGTTTCTATCATGTGTTAGCCAATCTATGATTAGTTTGCTATGGCAAGTTGAGCTGACATAATTGTGGGAATTAAGTGGCATTTAGATGTCTGCCTCCTGTTCTTTGCACCGTGATTTCTTCTTTCTAAGCGTCTCTATCACATTTTGCATTTATCTTTTAAAAAATCACCTTTTTAAATGAATACTTGAATGGTATATGGCACTTATTAGAGGTGGGTTGATTTTGTGTGTCCCTGAATCTTCCTCTTATCTGTAAGAGTACTAATAGTTATCATATCCTAGGATGCTTATGATACTTCAGATAACCATTTAAAGCTGTTTGTGCCTAATACACCAACATTATGGTGGTAAACGTTGTATCTGATACAACAATTTTATTTGGTAAACATTATTTAGTTACCTCAAGTCATCATTCTTGCTAACTTCTGAGACTGGATTTAAAAAATATATATATTTTTACACAAAAGCTATTCTTTTTTATGAAATTTATTCTTTTGTTCTTGTGTTGGTTTTCTTTCTGATTGATACTGTTTACTCTAAAATTCTTATGCTTATCTGAGCAGAGATGATGGTTTATCTTTCTAAAACATACATACACATTAGCGATTGATTGAGAGGGAATATAGCTTTATTGTTGAAATCACGGTCTTTCCAGTTCCAAAGAACCAAATTTTCTAGATTTGAAATTCACTCCTGTTATTTATTCTATTGGACCTTGAACTGTCATGTTTGTTATACAGTTTGTAGTCTACAAAATAAAGATAATATTACCCACCTTTTCGAGCATGTTGAATGAATTAACACATTAACATAGGTTAAATAATTACTGACATCATAAGTTTAATAAACTTTAGTTACCATTTTTGCACTAAAGCACTTATGTTTTCTTATATACCTGTCTTTTAAACACACTCAATTAATGTACTTATGACTAAATCTCACAAAGCTTAGTGAAAAACTCACTATTTTTTAAAATGATAGTTCTCTGTTTCAAGAGTCACTGACTAAATGTATTTTATCTATATAATAGATTAAAAAGATTATTTTCTTATATGTATCTATAATACTACCAAGTTATAATGCTTGGTAATGAATTATTTCTGAATAACAAAAAACATGCAGCAAAAGCCTTGATTTTGGCTAGACTCTTGGGAAAATCAATTTAAG
Source organism: Dasyprocta punctata (assembly GCA_004363535.1). Classification (NCBI taxonomy): domain Eukaryota; kingdom Metazoa; phylum Chordata; class Mammalia; order Rodentia; family Dasyproctidae; genus Dasyprocta; species Dasyprocta punctata. The sequence continues at coordinate 35,294 of RJWM01004792.1, forward strand.
TTGTTTCTGTTCTGTGCAAGTATTCAGGGTAAGGGCATACGATATGACTTTGCCCTGTCTAACCCCAACTGAGACTCTGTTCAAGTACATGTTCTAAGCGTGATCTATGTTAGACTTCTCTGACTATATTAAATGAATTCCAGTCATCCCTCTGGCATTAATGTTACTTACTGAAAAGAAAGTGACCTAATGGTCATTGTGAATTGTCTTTAATTGCACTTATTACAGCTTGTGTATAATTTGCAATTATTCCAGGGTTTTTATTGTTGTTCTTACTATTGTTGCATAGGGTAATTTTAGGAACATGCTCAGCCATGTGAAATGACATGAAATTGTCCAAATGTTATTTTTTGTCTTGAGGCACAAGTGTGGAGATTTAGGAAGACAAGGGAAGTGGGTGAGGTTTACTAAATAATAAGAGGAAGAAAATGAAATGGCAAAAGAAACTTAATTTCTTTAGATAGCTTCCAATAAAAAAATTGGTTGAGAAAGGTATTTATATGGGGAAATGGGATAAATTAAAAATAAAGTGCATATCCGTAATAGTCAACTATGATGGAAATATAACGACTTCCTACATCCACATAAAATCAAAAGAAAATCACTATGTACAAAAGCCTATATTGAAACACTGCATTTTAAAAGTTTCAAGTTTTAATCTTAACAGTATTTTTTTTTAAATAGAGAGCCATCATTCCCACCACATAATAACTACAGTGACTATACTTGTTTCATACAAAAAGGTAAAATGAAAATTAAATTTCTAGAATAACAGGGTGCACCCCAAACACAGTACCATCACTGTCAGGAGAATCTCAGCTATCACAGATAGGATTTGACTGGGGAAATGGACAGACGTATTCAAAATCTAACTGAGATGAAGACAAGAAATCTCCAACCCTGAATATCCTCAAATTGTTAAATAGCTCTTTCACTGTAGGGTACAAGGAGTTCTGTTCTGCTGAAATGAGAGGTAAGATACAGTGTCTGTTCCTTCCAAAGTACTCTTAAATTGTTCTCCAAAAATGCTAATTGCATCATGAAGGCTGACGATATATTTGGTTTTCAACTAATTTTTCTAAAATTAACACTTCAGAGTTTCAAAATGCAAAGCGAACTTAGAATTAAATTTTGACACAGTGTGGAAAATAAAGGACTTGAAGTTTGAGCCACTATTTTGTTGACTGTTGACTTTAAATATATTTTATTGCAGAAACCCTATTATGTGGTTTACCTGAGTAAAATAAGCTACAAAATAATTGAAAAGAAATCTACTGCTAAATTTAGTGCCAGTATCATTAGCCAAACACTTTTGATGGTTTTGTTCTTTACCAGTTGATTGATAATAATCAACGGAGTGTATACACAATTTCAGAACAAATTAAACAATATAAAAATCATAGTTTAATCTGCTATCAATGGCTACTTAACTTTTATGATTTTCCTCTATCAAACACAGTATAACTTTACATATATGTAAAATATTCAGAAAATTGGAATTATAAATACCGTACTGTCCATATTTTACTTTTTACTCAAGATATATTGCATATTTTCCCACATGTATATATTTGTGCGCCTAAAAACCACATTACAGGTTATAATAATTGACATACATGTGGTTATTTTACTCAATTTTACACATATTGATTTTTTACATATATTGCTGAATATATATTTTACATATGATTGCTAAGAATAATGTGTTTACAAGATTAGCTATTGAACTTGATACTTTTCTTATGGTAGATTTCATGTGTGAATATACCTATTTTAAAATATTTTAGAGAAATATACTTTGAAATGTGTCTGAATACTCCAGTGTAGCTTAGCAGATATGTTCTTAAAAATGAGACTGTCTGTATAACAGGTAGAGGGATCCTTCAAGTATAGGTATTGTGAAGAACCTGTCTTGGTATCCTGTGTTGGCATTTGATCTTTCATTGTATATGCTTCATGCGAGTCTTCTGCCTTAAATTCTATGTTGGTCAGCCCTCTCAGAGTGTGCTTCAAAAGTGATTTACTTCAAAATGTCAAAAAATTGTCTCCAGTCCAAATTGCTTACTAATTCCTGTCTTCTGCTTCCATTCCAACATCTGCAAAGGTATCACTATTTGCCTAATTTAATCAACATGAAAATTTATAGATTAATAATTGTTCTTTGTTTTTACACTACTTATTTTTACTGTTTTATCAGTCAATAACTGGGAATAGGAAGGGAATATTAGAATGAAAGGCCATAAGAATATTAATATAACGAATTTATTTAATATGCTAATCAGGACAGATTCGCACAGAGCATCACAGACAATAGCGTTTTAAGTGTTCTAATACTCACTAGACAAACCAGTTAGCATTGCTGGCTTTACTAATTCTCACTGACTCAGAGTGTGAGGTTGCGTCTAAAGGATGAAAATAAATATACATAAAGATAATGATACAAATAGCATGTCTGAAGATATTTATTCGTCTATACATAGAGATACAGTAATATTTAGGCTTACAAATGCTTCCGTTCATGAACAATTTGATTCACAAACAGAAGCATTCATCAAAATGTTGCTTCTCTTGGAGAACTCCATGTCAGACGACTAACATGACTGTGATCATTTTCCTCAGAATCTTGGAATCAATTAAGTTTTTGAACTGAGGTGCCACTGTACTCCACCTATCTATGTATATCTGTCCATCCTCTCTTTAAACAAACTGTCTCTGAGATTAATATAACTACAGATTCATGTTTTGAATATTAGTTCCAAATACAGCATGCTAGTAAGAATACTTTTAAAAAAAAGTATTTATTTTCATATATACCAATAATATGTGCTATTAGATCACCGAATTCTTTCAATAATTATTTTTACTTTTAGTGCTGTTCTGTTTGTTTGTGTCAGTTTAAAGGAAAAAAGGCAATAAAAATAAAAATTAAAACCATTTTCCTGATGACTAGTGGGGGAACTGAGTATTTTTCATGTTTATTAGCACAGGAAATTGACATGTTTTTGGCTCTCATTTTTTAACATGGTAATTAAGTTTTTAGTAAAGCATGAAATAAAGCCTGTAAAAATTAAAGATGATCATTTAGGAGTGGGGGCACATACATGAAAGCCCCGAACTCTGGCAGGTCAGGGAAACTGCAAGTTCTAGTCTAGCCTGGATGACTTAGTAAGACTCTATCTCATGAAAATAAAAAATATAAAAAAGGACTGGTGATGTAATTCAATGCAAAGGCCTTGGGTTAAATCCCCAGTACCATCAAAAAAAAAATTGAGAATTGTCATACATATACTTGCAAATATCATCTCAAAATTTTTGTTCAGAGTATTTAAATATATTTATAGAATTTTTAACATTTTCATATTTTAGTAGTTCTCTTAGTAAGCATGAAAATAAATAGGTTCACAGAAACTTGTTTTCATTATTTTTCTTATTTTTAAAGTGCAAGGCTCAGGTCTTCTAAATCCCAGTTGCCAGTTGGTTATTCTTCATATCTGAAAGTAGCCCAAATAATAGTTTTATGATATATGTGCTATTTTTTCTACTTTCTTTTTTAAAATAAAAATTCTCAAAAATACAAATCAAGAACCTATATATCAAGTGAATTTGTTGACTACTTCTCTTGAAGTTTGAAATGTAGAGTGTGTGTGTAATTTTCTCATATAATTAAAATGGATCTAGTCAAAAGTTTCTTAAATTTTAATGGTAGCAATATGGTTGAACTTGCTAACTAGAGATTTCTTTATATTTGCTCCAAAATTTCTTTTAAAGTCTCTACTCTTAATCATGGCTGTCTATTTTACATTTTGCCCTGTAGCAGAATATATATAATGCTATTACGTTTTTTGGTATTTAAAAGTCTGGTGTAGGTTTTAAACAATGGAAGTAGGCCTAAACCACAGAAAATTCCAGGGAAGCTACCTCTATCTAGACTTTGTATTCAGAAAAATTTAACATACTAAGAAATGATATTAAAGACCATGGCCGCTTTTTGTGGTATCTCAACCTGGGTGGAATAAATGATGTCTGGCAGATTAGTAAAGCACAGTTCTGTGTTCATGAATGATTGAAACTTAGACCAATAAACTCAGGGAAAGATTCACCACTATAGTGGGTGTTACTAACCAATAGGCTTGTAATCTCAATGGAATAAAAATGGGAAAGAAAATCTGCCTCTCTTTGATACGCTCCAGACTTCTTGAGCATGTGTGGCCTTTGCTGCCCTCACTTTTTTGGCATCAGTCTCCAATTTCTTCAGTCTGTGACTCTCCAGGGAACAATTCCGGATCCATGACCTTGCACTGGTACTGCAAACTTGATCACTTTTTTATTGTGACTTCCATATTCTTGGGCCATGCAACTCTCCACCTTGCTGATAGTCATTGTGGATTCTACAACCTCGGATCAGATAAGCCTATCTAATAAACCTCCTTGCATATATATGCATATATATTTTACTGATTCTGTTCCTCTAAAGCTTAAGTGGTGAACATATAGCATGTGTGCTGCAGTGGGCTGTTTATGTAATTGAAAACTCTAAAAGGTTTGCCATAACTGCTCTAGAGAATCCTAACCAATACAGATTTTGGTATCATAAGTGGTATTAAAGAAACAGAACTACAAGAATTAATTTCTCTAAAGAGTTCGGTGGTTTGTGGAGTTCCCTTCCTAATTTGATGTCTGAAGTTGCCATAATGTAGAGTGTACTGATAGTCTGTGGTGTGAACTGTTTAAAAAAATATGAAACATATATCTATTTAATTATCCTAATTAGTTATTTGTGAGAGGGAAGAAATTTCATGACTGTACATACAAAACTTTTGAACATTTTTGCATTAGTAAGGAATATGATGACTCTGACCATTGCTCTTAGACTCTCTGGACAAAGTAATAAGGGAAATAATGAGCCAAAAGTTTCAAAATCTCTGTTCCAGACACACTTAAACAATCTATGGTTTTCTTAGTGTTATCTGGAGAGGAGTCTTCTCTCCTTTAGCAACAGAGTTCAAGTTGCCAAAAACAAACCCTCCCATGTAATAGCTGAATTACAGTGCAAATTTAATGCTCAGCCTGCTTAGAAAAGAATAAAATCGTGTAGGTTAGACTAGAGATGGAGAGAAATCTGATGAGGTTGAAGATCTTGAATTTCTAAATTTTGATGGCATTATTTTACCAGTGGAAGAAATTTCCCCACCTTCAATGGTAGAGGCATCCCCACTCCCACTGCTGGTGGTGTTGACCTCTCTGTTTCTACCTGAGGAAACTAATCCTGTGTTGTCTATGGAAACAATAAGACATTTCCTGATGCAGTTGCAAGTTAAGAAAGTGCTGATAATCCTCAGGACTCACCCTCATTACTCACTGTTGCCTCTAGGCCTATAACCCAAGTCTCAGAAGGCTCGTAACTATGAGATACATATTGTGACCCACTAAGAAGTATAGCATACACCCAAAGAACTTTAAAAATTTTCTAATTCTTACCGACAGAGTTCTGGGTAACAGTTACAGGATTGGATTTTAAGCTTATGTGAAATAATTTTGGAAGGAATATAAAATTGGTTTAGGCTACATTTCTTGACATAGGCACACTAAATAGAGATTCTGGATTTTATCCCACTGGTTGTCCAGTTAAAAAATGTGCTAATAGTTTATGTGATTGATTGACTAACACATGGATCAGAAGATGGCCAACTGTAAATGTTTGGAGATACGTGGCATTTTTTTGATTTGCTAATGAATGTATTCAAATGTTCAGAGAAATGGTAAGGCTAAAGTGAATTTGGCAGTTAAATTTACTCTTCCACACTGAGAGGGTACAGAAAATGCACCTTTTGCTAATGTCTTAAAACATGGATTTATAAGGGAAGAATCAGGATCCTAGAAGAATTCCATCATTGCTCTTTTTATGCCAGAACTTACAGTGGGGACCATAGTCACTCCATTGGGAGAATTAAATATGGTGGGAATGATTGGATCCCAGAGTGGCAAAGGCCAAGTTGTGGTGGTCAACTGCTAAAGTCAAGGTGGCGTACTTGCTATCATGGACAACAGAGGCAAAGCAACAATCAGATTGCATCACATGAATAAACCCTATATCATTGCTGCTTAATCACTTTGTTCTCAGAAGTGGAAAAGATAAAAATCCTGTTCGATTTTTATGGAGTTTATATCAGCAGAAAAAAATTAGGGAAAATGAACAAAAATCTGCCTCAAATCACAGTGACAGAGAATTAGGGCCTCTCAGATGATTCCCAAACTTGAAGCAGTTTACAGACTCCAAACACCTTGACTGAAGAGAAGGCTGGGTCCCCTTGAGGAGGAAGCCTAGTGCATTACCAAAATGTTACACTATCAATTGTCCTCCTATCCTTGCCTAAAGGTACTTGTGATGTTTTAAAGGTAACTGCAATGGGGAAAAGATTTTTGGAACCACTGGACATAAGTTCTGAATTTATGCTGATTCTAGAGATGCAAAACATCATTGTAGACACCCAGTAAAATTAGGAACTAAGGAAATCAGATGATCAATAAAATGTGGCCAAGTGCCATTCACAGTGAGTTTAGTAAATCTATTAATTTATTCTGTAGTCATTTTCCTAGTTCCAGAATTTATTATTGGAATAAATATACAATTTGTGAAAATTCCCATATTCATTTCCTAACCCCTCCTACATCTAAGAAAATAACCCGATGTTTAGTGTGCCTATTTGGATTTTGGAGACAACACATTCTTCACTTATGTGTGTTACTCTGGCTCATTTACTGACTTACTGAGGGAGATGGTAGTTTTCTATTGGACACAGATCAAGAAAAGTCTCTGGGTTGCTGGGCAGTGTGTTCTGCCACTTGAGCCATATGATCCAACAGACCAAATGGTAGTTGAGTTACCAGAGGCAAATAGGAATTCTATTCAGTGCCTCTGAAAGGCTTCCAAAGGTGAGGTATGATGGAGGCCCTTAGAGTTTTAGAGCAAGGTGCTGTCATCATCTGCAAATGGCTACTCTCCTTTGAGAGATAGTTCCTGACCAACTACTGTACCTTGATGGTAAGCTTGGACTTCCCCTTGCTCATTTTGGTCTTCTTATGTTTCAGAACCAACAAAGTACAAAGCTTTCCTGTTGAACATAAATGCCCAAACCTCGCAATACAAAGGAGAAGATTAATTTAGCTCATGCTTGAGGCAATTTTAGTTTGCAGTTTGCTGGATCCAAGGCAGGAATATCATAGCAAAAGTGTGAGGCAGAGCAAAGCTGCTTAATTCATAGCTCCTGAGAAGCAAAGCTGGAAACAACAGCAGATGGGAATTGTTGGCCACAATATGGCAACCAAGGCCTCACCTCCATGACATAGCCAGATACACCGAGGAACATGATTTACTTATCTGCTAAGAATTTCTTAATGAAATATATTGAGAGGTCAGAATTAATGGTCACAGGGAATTACCATGTTGAATGAGGTGACTGATTCAGATTTCCAAGGGTAAAATTAGGCTACTACTCCATGATGGAGGTAAGGAAGAACATATTTCGAAAGGAAGATATCCTACAGTAATCTTCTAGTAGTACCATTCCCTGTTATTAAGGTTCTATGGGAAAGCAAATCCAATCTAGGATACATGTCTGATGGTTCAGAACCTTCAGAAATGCCAGGCAAAGAACCCACCTAGGTGTTTGAGGAAGTACAAGGGAATGCAGAATAGGTCGTAGAAAAATGTAGTTACAAATACCTCACTTGACCATGTGACCCAGTTATAGAAATAATAGTTGTCATGAGTCTTTTTTATTTTGTTTCTATGCTTGTGCACATATATGCATACATTAAGCATATATTTTTTCTTTCTTTGTAACACAACATGCATTGTTTTAATATGAGTATTTTATTAGGGTTCAATGTACATTTTAATATTTAAGTTATGAAATATCAGGGAAGAGCAGGCATTATTCACAGAACAAAATACCTTTGATTCTGGGAAGGAAATGAGTACATTTCTGTTTGTGTGCAGGATGTTTGAATCATACTAGGCATAATTATGAACTTGCTATTGTATTTGGAGATTAAGTATGATTTAAGGACATGTATATATAAAGTTAAGAGGGTGCCTTGTGACTGTAAATTGTGATATGTCAACCTGATGGGGGCAGGAATTGTGCAGCTTCATTAGACTTCTGTCATGGACTCACACCAGCTACCATCCACTAAACTTCCAGGCCTTTACTGCTAAGACTGGGGCAGCATCCTAGATTGCTTATTTGTGTGGCTTCCATCTTTGGTGGCTGAGCAGCCACTGCATCCTGTAAGCTTACCTAACAAATCCCTTGAAAAATTATACATATATTGTCTATTGATTCTGTTCCTCTGGAGAAACTTAACATAGAGAAACATGTAGAAATAGAAAACTATGCAGGAAACTTGCCATTATACATTAAAATGCATTTTATTATATTCTTTATATCAAATAAATGTATGTTCCCAGGTAATATCTTCTCACATTGTATATTAATGAGAATTCTGTTTTCAGCAAATTAGATGATTATATCTCTTCCAGTTCCATATGTGTTCTATTTGGCATTTTCCACTTTCTACTTGATTAGAAGTGTTTTGATTCTTTATTTAAAAATAGCAAATGTTTTAAAAACTTGGAAATCTAAAATTTTAATTATAAAGTATCTTGTTTATCAGGTTTTACACACAAGCACACTGACAGACACAGGCAGCCAGCCAGCCAGACAGACAGAAACACACATGCACACACACACACACTGCTGAGTATTTTCTCTCCAGAATCAATGGTATTTTTTTCTTGTGGATAATGTCTTCTCTTCCCTGATATTTCATAATTTAAATATTAAAACATACATACTCCTGAGCTCCAAAGAAAGAAAACAGGAAGTAACCATAGTACTTTATGATACAGCTTTATGTAGATATGGGTTGAAAAGATTTTGCCTCACTACTGAGCTAAGGATGATGATACTAATGAAAGAAATGACAATTTCAGAAGTTTGTAGGAAACATTAGAAAATAACTCTACTTGTCAGTGGTGGAGTTGCCCACATGTCATTTGACTCTTGACTCTTTCAACTTTACTGTTCTTTTTTGATAGTTACCTATAGGATAGATGAAGGTGAATGTACAACTTGAAGGGAGAGAGACATTGCAAACCAGAACAACTGTTTCTAAGCCAACCAACAGTGCTGACATAGCTTTAAGCTTCTCGAATTATTCGATGATACCGACATCAACTCCTCGCTTCTCAGGCCTATGGTTTCTTATGGCTACCTCTTCTATCTTCACATGGCAATGAGCTAAAACATAAATATCTTGACCTTTTGGCACTGTTTCCTCAGCTAATTCACTTGAGTGTGAGGAGTACTGGTTTGGTACTATCATTTTCAAAAGAATCTAACCATTATTTTTTTTTTATTATTATTTTTAGAGAGTGCAGATCTGTTTTTAAGCATCAGTACAGAATGATTGCAGGCTAGGTGCTTGCTAGAGAATATAACCTTGGATTGTTTTGTCAGTTCAGAAGAAACTATATTTAAAATGATTGAATGAAAAGTAATCTAGTGTTTTCAAAATTCAAAACTTTGCCTACAGAATGCCAGACCATCAGAAAGCACTCATTTGAAATGCATATTTTAATTTTATTGCTTTTACTGCACTTAATTTTGAGATCATGCTCTTGAACTGCATTGGTAAACACAACAAAAACAGTGATGATGGAATTCTTTATTTGCCCACCAGAGAGGTATTGAGGTTAAATTTCACAGGATCACTGTGTATGCCTTTCTTGATCATTCAAGAGAATTACATTTCAGAACACTGTCCAAGAAAACGTTTACTTTTGCTGAGAAATTGATTTATCATTGTCTCATAGAGAGTGTTAATCTGTACGTGACCATGTTTTCATTATTTACTATCCCAAATAAAGTCTAACTTTAATATTTTAAACTTCATAAAATATATTTTTGATATTTTGTTCTTTTGTTTTTCTCATATCATTTTTTCTCTAGATCCCACATGATAGAAAACACGATATTTATGTTTCTGAACCTGGCATATTTTACGTAACATAATGATCTCCATTTCTGGCAATTTTTCTACAAATGGCATAATTCCATTCTTTTTTAGAGTTTATTTACACTCTTTTGCATATATTTACCACATTTTTAATTCACTCATAGGCATGTTGGCTAATTTTATGACTTGGATATTGTGAATAGTGCTACAATAAATTTGGGTATTTAGGTATCTGTGTTGTATGCTGAGTTTGACTTTTTCAAGTATATTTCCAGGAGTGGTATAGCTGATTTGTATAGTTGTTCTATTTTTTGTTTTTTGAGAGCCTTCATACTGTTTTCCATAGTAGCTATACTGATTTGCATTCTCACGAATAGTGAATAGGAGGTCCTTTTCCTCTTACATCCTTGCTAGCACTGGATAATAGCTATTCGGACTTGGGTAAGAGAAATTCTGTATCGTTTTGCTTTATATTTCCCTGATGGCCAAAGAGTTTGAACAGTCTTTTCAGTATATTTATTGGTCATTTCTACTTGAGAAGTGTCTGCTCAGCTTATTTGCCCATTTATTAACAGGATTATATGTTTTTTTGGAGTTGAATTCATAAACTGTAATATTTTCCTACAAAAATCTCTTACGTATTTAAAATATATCTTTATTTTATTTAAATATTCTATTAAATTGAATTAAATATTCTAATGATATTTTAAAGTATATCTATAAGTAACTTCAAACGCTACGTGAAGTAGAATATATATATACAGAATATATATATACATATATATGTATGAAGTAGGTAAGGAAGATCTTATGTAATAACAGAATTTGAGCTTGTTGAATTATCCTTAAAAGTGATCTTGTTTTATCCTAGCTATTCTCTACATAAAGGTAGTAGAGAGATAGAATAAAAAACCTTTTAGTTTCAAAATATTGGTCAAAAGTGTGGTGGGCATCATAACATGTTGAGAGATTGCAAAGAAGGTAAAAAGAGTGATCTCTTTATAAATCCAAGGAGATTTAACCCATTATATACACATTTAAAGGAGAACAATAACCAGTCCTCCAGCAAGAGGACCTGACAGCTTCCTTTGTCACATACACATAACTGATTCTAAGCTTATCTGATACTTTGACCATGTGTTAACTAATTGCTTGCCTTTTTCCCCAGAGGGGAGACAAAATTATCATTTGTTTGCAGTAGAAAGTAATTTTTTTTTAATTTTAAAAAAGCAAAACAGAAAAAAGGTAGAAGTAATACAGAATTTCAAAAAAAATAACAGTAAGAAATCAATACTAGTTAATGTATTACATATTGTTATCTTAGAAGTAGTTATCCAAGTTACAAAATCTAGGCATAAAAAAATCAGGCAATCAAACAAGGACAACACAAACTATTCTCTCTAATGAACTAACATGATTAGCAGTATAGTTATCTATCTTGCATACTTATACAAGCATACAGTTATATTTATTTTGAGCACTTTCTTTCCCTTTCCCTATTATAATATGTATTGTACAATTTGAATCTTATTACTCTTTCAGCTTTTTAAAATTATTATTTATTTTTTTACACTAGGGAGACAACATGATATTTATAAACGTGAGTCTGATTTATTTCACTTATGAGTATAGTCTTGAGTTGTCTCCATTTGCCTATAGAAGTCTCAGGATCATCTTTTTTATAGCTGAGTAATATTCCATTGTATAAAAACATCACAACTTTTTCATCCATTCTGTGGTTGATGAGTAATTTGGTTTGTTTCCAAGATTTAGCTATTACAAATTGTGCTGCTATAAACATGGGTGCACATATATTGCTATGACATGATACTTTCAATAAAGTGAAAAGAAAGCCCACAGAATAGGAAAGAATTCTAGCCAACTGTCCCTCAGACAAAGGACTTATATCCAGAACATATAAAGAATTGAAAAACATCAGGCCCCCCAAATTCAAATACCCAATCCAAAAATGGGCATTTGAGATGAACACGCACTTCTCAGATGAAGAAATGCAAATGGCAAATAAATATATAAAGAAGTGCTCAACATCACTGGTCTTTCAAGAAATGCAAATTAAAACAATACTGAGATTCCATCTCACTCCAGAGAGAATGGCTTCCATCAAGAAATTAACTGGTAACAAATGTTGGAGGGGCTGTGAAGAAAAAGGAACACTTCTCCACTGTTGGTGGGAGTGTAGACTGGTGTGACCAATGTGGAAATCAGTACGGAGATTCCTCAAAAAACTAGGTTTGGAATTCCCCTTCAATCCAGCTATTCCCCTTCTGGGTATTTTCCCAGAAAAACAGAAAATAGGAAGTAATTTTGAAACGTGGAAAAAAGTGCCCACAGAAGTTAGTTGCCTACCTTCCCAGGCAGCAGATCTTAGAAATCCCATCTTTGTGTATGCTTCGGATAGATGGTTTCCAGATCTTCGAGAAAGGTTTTGTTTGGATAGAAACCTGACAAAAGGCCTATAGCATCTTCCAATGTATGTATCTTCCAAAGGGAGGAGAAAGAGCTTACAAATTTTCTAAGATAAACACTCAGAGGAAAAGGAAGACACGGAAATCTTTCCTTCTTTCCAACAGAAAGAATCAAGCCTCTCATTTTGATTTGTTTTCTTTTAAATTCTTGATAAATACATTAAAATAATAACTAAAACATGCATAATTCTTTAAAATACCAGATTATATGTAATTTTACTATATTGTTACTTCATTAAAATACCAAAATCTCTCTTTTTTTCTTATGTCTTAATTATTGTAAACCATTGCAGACAATGTATCTAAAAGTGTACCTTGGCTTAGTAAAATTGTCTTACATGTTTTATATATTCTTTGGCCTATTAGTCTGGCTTTTAACCTATACATGTGGCAATTAACTTTATAAATACTTACAAGATAAAAAATATTAGTCTGATGCTGGCTGTATAAAATTTGGGTAGAGGGAAGGACAAAATGAAGAATTAAAGTATGTTATATGTACATACCAATTCCTGACAATGAATGTAATCATTATGTACTGCAAATGTAATAATAAAAGTCAAAAATACCCAAATCCTTATGTTATCTGAAATATTAGGCAGATTTTTTTTCACTTGCCAATAAGAAAATAATCACTTGTGTGGGCCTCAAGGTAATGAATTATGATCTGATCTGAAACCTGAGAGAAGTATATTGATAGTCTAAGTTCTGGTTTTGAATAGCAGAAACAAATGCTTCATGGCCAAGTAATGAGGAAAGAAATCCTACTCCCCTTTTCCTGGATATAGGACTGAATTTGAAATTTTGACAAACAGAAATCATTGATTTATATCTTATAGTTTCTTCATCTTTTCCACTCTTACATTCTAGCACTCTGAATTTTGTAGATATCTAGATTTTATTCTTTGAAATCCAGTTTTTGTTTTCCTCTTTTTTGTTATCCAGTGTACATCATATCTATATTTACTAGCTATTCTTCTCTGTGTTAACTCTCTTTTTTTCTACACTTGTACTATGTCAGTTAAGTATGAAAAGAAATACAGCCTGTTTGAAAAAATTCAGATATTGGTGTGAGTAGTTTAAAAAAAAAAAAAACTACAACCCCTGTAGACATAAGCTTCTTTTTAACAGAGAGGCTTCTTACATTATCTACTTTTATCATTTTAGCAGGATCTCAAAGCATGACAATAACTCAGGCTGTGTCAGAGGATATTTTGGCTGCAGGTACATCACCACGAAGACACAGTTCAAATTCATTCCTTGTGTTAGGGTAAATTTGTCCGTTATTCTTGAGTTTTGTGACTTACAGAAAGATGTCTTTTCACTTCTCATATCCCTGAAATACTAACTTTGGCTTAGGATTTTGCCATTTGTTAGTTTCATAGTGACTCCAGCCGTGGGGCAGCAGGACCAGGGCAGGAGAGGGACTTTTGGAGCGGGCACGCGGTAGCGTTTGTATGAGGAGTGCTTCTGGAAGAGGCTATAAATAAATGACTCCTCAGACACATACCCAAGATAACGAAAACCATGAAGAAACTGGGATCTTTCCCCCAGAAAAATAAAATAGCTGTTTCTGTCAAAATTAATTTAACTAAGAAAAGAAAATAGCACCTTTAGACTCTATTGTAGAGCACAAAAATGGTAACTGTTTTCCTTTGTAATTGTCTTTATCGCTCATGTTGCAATTAGTTTAGCCTAATCCACCTCTCCCATATTACCAGGAGATACATTGCAAAGCAGAGAGAAATGAGCACTCATGTGTTAAAAAATTATTATGTATGAAATTAACCACTTAAATCTAAATTCTTTTTTGTTTTAATGAAAACGTTTCAGTGTTCCCTTATTTCCAAGGAAGATAAAATGTTTCCGAAATTTTTGAAAGTATATTGAGAAGCAAGACTTCATTATTTTCTTGATAATTAAAAGTATTGTTGTGGTAGATGGAGGAGAGTCATACAAATAATACTTTGTTCCCCTTGAGGTGAGAAAATGGAAAAATTTGTGGAGGCTAAAGATGAATGAAGATTATTTTGCTGGTTTACCTATTAATAGTTTACTGGTCAAAGGATTGACTAAAATCAGTGTATTGAAGATCTTTGTTTTATTTTTTTACATGATAACAACCTTTTTTGATATAAAAACCTGTATTAAGTTATGTTTTCTACTCATCTTCTTTTAAACTCTAAAAAGACAGACTCAAAAATAAATAGAAGAATTATATATATGCACTAATATTTTGTTTTTAAAAATTACATTTCTTGTGAAATAGAATATTATATTTTAAAATGTACAATGTTTTGTTTAAATCTCTGACATACGATTTACATAATTCAATGAAAACTCTTCTACATGTTCTTTCTGCCCCAATATATCTTTTATATCTATTAATGATAATATAGTAACAATAACAATAAAAAGATAGTAATAGAAATGCATATTAAGGTGTTCTGAGGTGCCAAGCGTATATCCTTTAGCACTCTTTCTGTACAAAGGTTATGCTTGGCTCATCCGAAAGGAAAGGAAACAGAGACAAGCAGGGAAGAAAGGAAAAGTTAATATAGAGTTCAATGTAATACACACAAGACAGTTAAGATAGCTGTACCTCTGATTTCTCTTGGTCCACTGAGGGGAAAGCTTTGTACTAGTAATTTTATGGACAATGTTTCATGACTATATCTTGTACTTTGAACAACTACTGTGGATACAACACCACACAATGTGTGAATGATAGTTACATTCCTACTAGCCTGTTTTGAAACTGTTTAGTTGTTATTTATTTATGTACTTTTTAATGTTAAGAAAACAATATTGGGGTAGAATTTAATAGACACTGTACTTTAAATTAAGATAAAAATATGATTTTTATTCTAGTTTAATGATCAGGTAATTTTTATAGGTACTTTTTTGAATAGCAGTTTTAATTTCGATGAGCACAGGTAGAAGTATTGGGTGCTGCAGGAAAGCACAATTTAAAGTACAGTTTCATTTGAAACACTGCATCCCATGTCTGCCTCTTGTTTTTAGTTTCATGCTTGTCTTCTTACATCGGGTTAAAACTTTAAACGTAAACAAAATTATACTTCCTTCTGCGTAGTACTACAAATAGCCCGCTATTGCGAACTCCTTTTAATTGCAAGACCTTTTGTGATTCGGTTCTTTGCAACTTCTTCTTCCTTTTTTTACACTTCTCTGTGTTTACACTCCAATGGAACCAACTTTTGTTTATTTCCTCAGGTCTAAGAGTTTTGGTGCATTTTTCTTTTTATTCTTATGATACTTTACCTGGTGTACTTGGTTTAGGCCTCTCAGAATAGCCATTCCTGGCAAACTAATGGCATTTACCTGGAATCACAGTCATTGTATTTATTCACTTGCCTATTGTCTAATTAATTGATTAAAAAGTTGTTGTTTGGCTTTCTTTCACACTAAACATTAAACTTCATAAAGGTAGCAGTATCTCCATCTACTTCAACACTGAATTCTATGCTGTCCCATACCGAGACTCTGGAAGATGTCTAGATATTTATTGAACACAGTATAATGAATGATGGCTTAGAGCAGAAAGAAGTTTTAGCTGTCAGTGTTGTCAGTAGTTGAGCTCCTTATTAGATAAAAACATTGGGAACTGAAATGAGTTTGAACACTTCAGAGAAGCCACCAAGTTAATACTCAGACATTCTGAGCAATGATTGCCTGATGAAAAGAAGAAAGACAGAGATTACATGCTCATTTATAGTCACATGAAAAGTACAAAGACTGTACCTGTAATAAACACAGAGATTATAGACAGATTAGTAGGTTTAATTTATCAAAATGATGGCCGATTTTCCTTTTTGTGTCAAAATTGAGATTCTGGCAGAAAATACTGCTAAAGATATCCACAGGTATTTTTGGCATTGTGAAGCAGACACTCAGGAAAGTGGTTAATTTAGAAAACAATTTAATTTGGGTGTCAAACAAGTGAAATAATAATGAAGGTGATTATTGTGCTACAATTTGACTTCATTCATGTTCAAGAAATACTATTCAATAAATTTTATGTACCTGTAACCTTACAATACTTCCAGTTGACTCAGATTTTAATATACATGTGTTAATTTGTATACATTTAAAAACATGAGTCTTTTAATTTTTTTTAATTTTTTTTTTCATTTGCTTTGGCAAGACACTTTGAGAAACTGAAATGTTTATGTTAGCTATTCCTAAAAATTTAGGCTTCAGTTTCAGGGTTTGGTTTTATGCCACACATATTATCATTCTTATTCTTCTTTGCCAATGTGCAGACAAATGTGTTGCTGTTCAAAACTGTTTGAAAGCTGCAAATACCACTTGCCAAAGTAATATGTGAAGCCAAAGACTCAAACTGTTAGCTTGTGCTGCAGTTACGAAGAAGTCATACATTAATATTAAAATCAGTAAAATATAGTCACTATTAACACACACTGAGGTTAAAAAGGTCAGTACACTGCAGAGTTTGCTAAGCACCTAAGAGTTTATGATCATTTGCTTCTGAGGAACATCGGATTCAAAAAGAAAATTCTGTAAACTTTGAATGTCCTGGCAGCTCAGCAATGTCTGTGCTTCTTGTGAAGTGTGGTTCTGCTTCTTGTTTAAATGCACCATTAAAGACAGAAGGCCTCAGAAAGAGCAGTTTAAGGAGAAAAATTGAGGCAGCAAAAGGAAGGAAGGACTGGGCATTTGAAAAAGTGAACCGAGTTAATGGCAGTCTTTCATATAGTTTAGTCAAAAATAGATGCATCACATACACTTAGATGAAGTTTTAAGTGTTGTCTATGTGATATTCCTAAAATTAATTTTTGTGGAATTAGGTGCTATAGGGCACTTGCTCACATTTATTAATAGCGTGTAACTTATATGGATTCAGGGAAAATGTTTTTTCTCTTTTCTTTTTCTACTTAAGAATTCAAGTCAAAAAGACTGCTCTTGTTTATATTCTGTGCTTGCAGAGATACATGAACACACAATGTGATGCATTTATCCTTTACCACAGTTTTGTTTAATACTAACAAAACTTAGTTAAGTAAATGTGATTTGTTTACCTATTCTTGTTACTTTGAAGTCCTCTCTGTCATGGGATTGTTAAAATATTTTTTCTTAATGAATCTTCCTTTGTATAACGCGTATATCCCTCCGATGTTTCTGAATACCTATTTTTATTCCTCCTTTCAACTCGCAGCTTTAAGGGTTGGAACCCAAATGTTGTACATTCTCATTGCCCTTTCCATCTGTTGTATCTGACAGTAACTCTGTGTGGCAATATGAGAGCTATTTAAACTCAATGCTAAGACTTAGCTATCTTTTTTATTGTGCTCAACTATTTTTTGCCCATTTTTTTCTATATTACTGATTCTTTATTGTGTTATTTTTCCTAGATATAAAGATTATTTTCTTACTTTTCTTGGAGACTGAAATGTTGGAGAATCTATATTTTAAAAATTGCTATTCAGTTAAGTTGGTCAAGCATTGAAATCAAAGCAAATTTTATTTTATCCAACACATGATAGAGAAAAAATAGAAAATATTTTTTCTTGTTTTGTTGGTGGGCTTATATTAATAAACACATGGATAAATGACATTATTTTGAAAAAATGTAACTTAATTTAACTAAATTTTCTTCACTTTTTTACCCTACAGTCAATTCTACTCTTTCGTGATCAATGGTAAAATACCTTACTGATTCAGACCTTGAGGCCTTGTACAATGAAGAAGCTAGTGTTTGAAATTTGAATCCCCAACTGAAGCCAATAGCTCCAATGGATTTCAATTGTGATTATTTTATAATAAATTTTGTTACCTCCCTCATTCTTCAATTTAATTATTCTCCACAACTATTCTACTTTCTCATCACTTTATTGTCACATTATTTTTCTGCAGATAACATCCTGGACAAATAAATGTGAATTTACGGATTTGTGCCTTGGAGCAAAACTGGTCATTTTGGCCATGGTGATATTCATCATCCAGTGAGAAATAGCACATTCTCTGGGAGGGTTTACTGAAGCTGTTGATATTCATCACTCTGATTCAGGCTGATTCCCATCACTCTCATGATTTCTGATGATACAGAATGTTGAAGTAGAGAAAGAAATGAATAACTAGAAACATGATAAATTACAGAACCCAGTAGCAAAGCCTTATGATTACAATTTCATATGTATTATCATTTAATTAAGATTTTTTTAGTAATAAAAAATACCTTCCAAATGAGATCTCAGTGGAAAATACTTTTAACAGTTTGAGAAATCTTTGACGTTATCATTACTCAAAGAAAAATTAACCAGGCCACAAATTTAGGAGATGGAATATATTCCATTTTTATGGTCTAAAGGTAAAATAGCTGTAAGATCATCTTTTTTTTTTTTTTTTTTTTCGCGGCACGGGGATTGAACTCACAACCTCGCACCTGCCTGACAGGCACGTAAGCTGCTGAGCCAAACTCCGGGCCCTGGTGTTTTGAGGCAGGGTCGCACTGTGTAGCTCAGACTGGGCTTGTGCTCACATTGTAGCCCAAGCAGGCCTTGAACTCACAACGCTCCTTCTACCTCAGCCTCCCGAGTGCTGGGATTAAAGGCGTGCGCCACCATGCCCAGCTTGTAAGATCATTTTTCAACCTTCTTGAATATCACCACTTGAAGTCTTGCCAGGCTTTAATGTAAATTACTTTCAATACAAAGGGTTCTTAGTATCTCAGAAAGAAAATGGGTTATATCACTTTAAAAAAATTTTTTTCTTACAAATTCATTACCTATTATCATGGATTGCTTTGATTTTTATCTAGTAGTGAAAGGATAGTCTGCTCATGAAACTAGATAGCTTTCAAAATATTACAAAATGGTTCTTCATCCTAGATGCAGACTGGGGACATGTGTGTCACTAGAGCTGTGATGGTGACAGGTTGGGCTGTAAGAAAAGATTAACGACATCAGCACCTGCCAGTGTGGTGCTTACCATACATTTTCTGCATTAAGGGACAGACCATTTGTTTTCCCTTTTGCATTATTGTCTCCCTCTTGGATTAGTTGGCAGCATAATGGAAACAAGGTTTTCAATGACTGATCCATTCTTCCTTCATGACTGATGTCCTCTAGAACATATTCTTTTACCTTAAAAGAAATAAAATCACTTCTATTCCAGGCGACTGTTAAAACCACTTTTTAAAAAAAAAAATCATCACTCTTAATCTGGAAATAGATAATCTCCAAAGCAGCATTTAAATAGGGATGAAAACCAGACTAACGCTATACTGAAATGCCAGGCGTATTATAACCTTTAAAAGACAGAATAAGATGGGTCGTACTCTGGGAGGTAGTTGTTTCAGTGCTCAAATTAATGCAAGCAAGAAAGGGGTAACAGGAGCTGATGAGCAGTGGAAAGAATTGTGGAATTTTGGATTGTTTTCAATAAAGGAGATGCTCTTTAAAACATTCTGGTTGCTGGCTGCACTCATGTCTGAAACAAGTAAGGGTCCATTTATTCACATATTTGCACTTGTAATGGATTTGGTGGGAAAAACAGCATTCCATCTGTATAAAATGAATAGCTTGACAAAACACTGCACACTTGTCACGAACCGCCCTTCAGAATTGTAATAGGGAGGGAAGGTTGTAAAACCGACACAACTTTAGATGTCTTAACAGCCAGAGAAGATGACTGTGACATACTTTATAATAAAGTGTCATCTTCCAAGATACATAAAAATCAGTTGTATTTACTGTGCACCAGATCTTTTTTTAGCGCCAACTAAATGACAGTGTCATGCCTGTACTGCTGCATGCATAATTTAAATCATTTTTCACAACATATTACTCTAGTCAGCCTGAGGTGGGAGGTCCCTTAGGGAGCAATGTTCTGTTTTTGACCTTGGTCATTAATTAACTATCAAAGATGAGATTTAATATTTTAGTAGAGATTTTGCAAGGTTTTCCACAAATAATATCTGGATAAATTGAAACCATACTTTCACATTTCTAAAGATTTCTGTAAACTGAATGTGGAATTAATCCAAAGGATCATCAAAGCTCAAAGAGATAAACAAGAGAATGCTGTACTCTGGGGAATCTTTAACATATATATGAATCATACCAAATCTCAGTGTTCTGTTCTACAGTGAAAAAGAAAATTGGAAAGAAGCATATCTTACCTTAAAATTATTCTGCTCATTTGCTTGCCCTTTTCATTAGACACACTACAGTGTAAAATGAAAGTAAGCAAAAGTAAATATATAGCAAGATGTACATTTTATATTTCTAATGTAAAAACCTAGTGCATACAAACAAAAGATATTCAATAATATTCTTTGTTACATATTGTTACTTTTTGAAATTATATTCATAATTTCAGGTGTTTATGAGATAAATTCTTTATTTTCACACAGTATTAGAGTGGTGAGAGAGCAGCTCAAATACTGGTTTTGAAAATGTAAAAATAGATCTGTGTGCCAGCCACGACCGGTGGAAATTTTGCTTCCTACAGGCAGCCAGTGTGGTCAGGGAGATGCAGATAATCCCACACTTCTGTGCCTGAGACGTCACTAAGCTTGCTTCCTGTGGGCAGTCAGCATGGGCAGAGAGATGCAGCCAGACCTGCCTCTGCATCCCTGTTGCCACCACTGGAAAATTTGCCTACCTTACATAACCTGTGCGGGCAAGGAGAAATAGCCAGATATGCCCTGTGCACTCCCCAGGCCACCACTGGAGACTCTCGCTTCATTTAGACAGCCAGTGCCCACCAGGAGAATCAGACAAATACACCCCTGTGTGCCTGCCACCATTGGGGTGTCCTGATGTGGACATGCAAGCTGAGAGAAGAAGCAGCCCTGCCACATGGGTCTGAAGAAGCCCACCCCAGGCCCTACTCCCTCCCTGGGAACCTGGGTTCAGAGAAACTCAGGTGCTTGGCCCATTCCCCTACACCACAGAGGGGCAGTCAACATGGGAAGTGCTTGGGACCTCACAATCGGCTTGCTGGGATGAACCCAGGAAAATATCAAGATGAAGGAGCAAAATGCAATCTCAGACCTCCAGACCACACAGGACAACTCTGGGAGGTACAGACATGGAAGAAAATGGAAGTCACACACTTGAAATCTCCAAGAGGATAGCAACTGGAGTGAAGAAAAAACTTCATGAGACTGTAAAATTAATCAGATCAGAAATAATGTCTGAGGTAAAAGAAGAAATCACAAACATAATGAAAGAACTGCTGAGCATATCTAAAGAAGACATAGATAAAAAGAGGAACATAGGAAATTGATGGAAATGTTGAATGAACAATAAAGGAAGAAACTACAATGCATGAAACAGATTCGAAGAGATACCCAGGAAATTAAAAAGTCAATAAAAAACTGGTAAAACCCTTTGAAAGAAACAGAAGACAGACTTTCAGACCTTGCAGACAGGATCACAGTCAATGATCATAAAAAGAAAGATCTCTTAAACATAACAATGAATCAGGAAACAACAATTCAACAACTGTAAGGTGACATCAAGAAAAATAATTTAATAGTGATAGGTATCAGCAAAAAAGCAGGGGTGAACACAAATAACATAAAAAGACTTTACAGAAGTAATAGCAGAAAACTTCCCAAACATGGGAAAAGGATGTGGCATACAGATGAGTGAGGCATATAGGACTCCAACTAGCCATAACCAAAATCAATCTACACCCAGATATATAATAAGCAAGATCCCAGAAATTCAACATAAGAATAAAATATTAAAAGCTGTTAGAGAAAAGAAACAGATCACCTATAAGAGAAAACCCATCAGAATCATGGCAGACAACACAAACCATCAATTCAAGAAGAATTTGGAGTGAAGTGGTTCAAATCCTGAAAGAAAACACCTTCCAACCCAGATTAATGTACACTGCAAAACTATCTTTCAAAATTTATGGAAAAATAAGATATTTCTATGGTAAAAAACAACTGAAGAAATTCATCACCACCAAACCAATCCTATAGAGGGTGCTGAAGTATATTATAGAGAGAAATAAAGATGACCATGGTTCCAGGAACAGCAGCAGAAATGGATCATCAAACAAGACAGGCAAATGAATGAAGGAGAAAAGTGGAGGGCCAACAGAAGGAGGATAGCGTGGCAGGAATAAAGCAATGCATAGTGATTGCAACCATTAATGTAGATGGCCTCAATTCACCAATAAAAAGAAACACAGAGTGGATCAAGAAACAAGATCCATCAATATACTGTATATAAGAAACACACTTAACTTGAAAGGAAATTCATAGACTGAAAAATCAAAGGAAAAAATAACATTTGTTCCACATTACAAGAGACCAGAAAAAATCAAGGGTAACTTGCTCATCAACCACACAATGGTTAAGAAAGATAAGATATTTTCATACAATGGAAAGTCACCCAGCTATAAAGTAGGATGATTTCTAGGCTTTTGTAGGTGAGTGCAACTGGAGATAATGCTCATGGGTAAAATGTTTTGGATTTATACAGCTGAACATCAAGTTATCTCTCTGGAATAAAAATACTGAAGGAGTTAGTGAGATCCAGAAAGCACAATAGACATGAAAGTCATAAGGAAGGAAATGCCTAAAAAGGGTAAGTGGTAACCATTGTTAATTTCCTATTATTTTATTTTGAATTCTTGTATCATTTTCATAATTTTGTTAGGTTTGATTTTATTCTGTCTTGTTTTGTTAGATTTTACTGTGTCTGATGGTATGGGCAGCTACTTTAAAGATAATGGGATGTATTATGATAACCATTGTTGATTCTCTATTATCTTGTTTTGAAATCCTATAATGCTTTCATTCTTTTGTTTTGATTGGTTTTATTATGTTTCGTTTTGCTTGATTTTGTTATGTATGATGGTATGGACAGCTATTTTGAAGAAAGCAAGAGACATTATGGTAGCTATTGTTGATTTTCTGTTATTTTGTTTTGAAGTCCTGTAAAGCTTTCATTCTTTTGTCTTGATTGGTTTTGTTCTGTTTTGTTTTGTTTGATTTTATTGTGTGTGATGGTATTTTGGAGAAAACAGTAGACATTATGGTAGCCGTTGTTCATTTACTGTTGTCTTGTTTTGAATTCCTGTATTGCTTGCATTGTTCTGTTCTGATTTGCTGTATTTTGTTTAGTTTGGTTTTATCTTCTTTAAAATGAAAAAAAAGAAAATGCAAAAATATGAATTAAATGTTTATTTTAAATAAGATACCATTTTCACTCTTTTTCTTAAAATACTAGAATGTCTGTTTAAAAATATCAACTAGCATAGTCATTGTGTTCATGGATACTGATGATGATTGGCATATGCTTCAGTGTTGCTTGGGTTAATATTTTTCTATTTTTAATCATATCAACTGCAAAACATCCCTGTTTATTAATCAGTACAAAACTCATGTTTCCATCTTTAAAGCATTACATTTCAGTGAAATGGTATCTGAAAAGTTCACTTTGTGTAGGAGATAGCCTGTGAAAAGTTATTTCACCTAACAGTTTATTTCATTTATAAAAATTATTTTAAAACATATTTCTACTTAAGAATCTTATAAAATGTGAACAGATAAAAGTGACAATACCAACTATGGTGACTTTTTGAGAAGAGAGATCTTTCACAACATGGAAAGCAGTTTAAATTGTAAAAACCTCTTTTGAGTGTAGACTGTTTCACAAGTGTAAATATATATTAACTACTCAACAAATAGCAATTCTATTTATACATGTGTACTATAAAAATACTCATGTTTATAAGGGCATTTATAAAATTATATTATGGGGTACCAAATTGCCAAAAGTTTACAATATGACTAACATTAGTGTGTAAATACAGTGCAGTGTCGTCACAAGAGGGATATTGTCACAGTTTTTAAAAAGAAGAGAATAAACTACAGAAATAAATCCCCAAGTCATTGAATAAAACTGAAGAATATGTACAATTCATTACCTATTATGAAACAATAAAAATAGCGTTTTTCACAGATTATGGATATGAATACGTGTATTTAAAAGCCATTTCACTTCTTTTTTTTTTTTTTTTTTGCGGCACTGGGGATTGAACTCACAACCTCGCACCTGCCAGGGCAGGCGCTTAAGCCACTGAGCCAAACTCCCGGCCCTGGTTTTTTTGAGGCAGGGTCACACTATGTAGCTCAGGCCGGCCTTCCGCCGCATTGTAGCCCAAGCCGGCCTCGAACTCACAACGCTCCACCTACCTGAGCCTCCCGAGTGCTGGGATTAAAGGCGTGCGCCACCACGCCCGGCTGAAAGTAGTAACAATAGCAATGAGTTGATTATTATATTTAGACATTTTTTATGGCCTTACATTGTTTTTACACATATTTATGTGTTTGTGTGAGATATTAATATACAGTAACTCCCTGTATTGCAAACATTCAAGTTGAGAACTTTCACAGATACAAATGGACCTTGCATTATGAATATTCATAGATGTGAACAAATAGTGGAAGTAGCTCCTGTGTCTGCCAGACATTTCACAGCTGTGCAGCTGTGTGGTTACTGCACAGTGTGGTAATGTGCAGCAGTACAGTCCTGTCGTGGACTTACTGTGTTTATGGTTTGGCTTTTTTATGCTTTACATAATGTATTTATCTCCAAGGAATATAAAATTCACTTTGTCAAATTATGAACAAATACAAAATACAAACGTTCTCCTAGAAGGAATGGAAGTCATTCTTTTTTTTTTTTTTTTTTTTTGCGGCACCAGGGATTGAACTCACAGCCTTGCGCCTGCCAGGGCAGGCACTTAAGCCACTGAGCCAAACTCCCGGCCCTCGTTTTTCGAGGCAGGGTCGCACTGTGTAGCTCAGGCCGGCCTTGCGCTTGCGTTGTAGCCCAAGCCGGCCTCGAACTCACAACGCTCCGCCTACCTCAGCCTCCCGAGTGCTGGGATTAAAGGCGTGCGCCACCACGCCCGGCTGGAAGTCATTCTTAAATTGGGGACTTACTGTATATGTTTTCTTAAGTTAAATTTATTTAAATGATCTGCAAAAGCAAATATTGTTTATATTAATGAGGTATCATATGATGTTTTGGTATACATATATATACCTACACATGTATATAGTGATCAGGTTGATCATATTTATATCCTTAATTATTGCTTATTTATGCAGAAAATAATAAAAATCCTTTTTCTAGATTTACGAGTTATATGGTATGTAATTGCTATCTATAGTCATTCCACTCTGGAATACAGAATTTCTTATTCCTACCTAGCTGAAACTTAGCACCACTGAGCAAACTTTTCCTACCCTCTTCTTACCAAGTGTCCTCAGTTCTGTTATAATTCTGCTCCAAACTTCTATGAGTTCAAGATTCCACCTATGAGCACACAAATTCTGGGAATTATTTTTCTAGTTACATGAGTAATATCATTGATATTTTGGTAGGAATAGCCCTGAATCTGTAAATTGCTTTCTGAAGTATGAGTATTTTAATAGTCTTTCTTCCAATTCATAAAGATGAATTTTCCATGTTGTATACTTTTTAACTTGTTTCAATAACGATTTGTATTTTTAATTCTGAATACTTTAGGTTTATTCCTAAGTATTTCTATCTCATGTTTGTACATGTGAGGATGTGTGTATGCATGTATGTATAGTTGGTACTGAGTCTAGGGCCTCACATGTGCTAGTTGTACACCTAATCACTCATCTGAAACCACAGACCTATTCCTAGCTATTGTAAGCTTTTATAGCTATTGCAAATAATATTAATTTGTTCATTTTAATTTCACATACTTTGCTAGTGGTATGTAAGAAGAGCTACTGATGTCTGTATGTTAATTTTATATCCTTCAAATTTGCTAACTTCATTTATAAATTTGAATAGGTTTTTGGTGGTATCCTTGGAGTTTACCGTATAAAAGAGTATGTCCTCTACCAACAGTGACAATTTGATTTTCTTGTCTAAAACTTTGATTGCCATTATTTTTCTGTCTTGCCTGATTGCTAGTACTCTGTTGAATAAAAGTGGTGAATGTAGTGATTCTTGTCATGTTCCAAATCTTAGAAAGTTTTTAGTTTTTTCTCATTGAATATAATATTAGCTTTTGACTTACTTTTAAAGCTTTAATATGTTGATGTATGCTACTTATGTACCTAAATTCTTCAATTTTGTTATCATGAAGAAATGTAGGAATTTGTCATATCCCTTTTAGATAATTTTTAGGATATCATATGGATTTTGCCCTTCATTCTGTTGGTGCTTTATATGGTTGTTGATTTTTATTTTGTAACTCATGTTTGTGGTCCTGTGTCTTAGTCACTTTTCTCATTGCTGAGACAAAATACTCAACATCCAAAGTTACAGGAGGAAAGGTTTATTTTGGTTTACAGTAGAAGTTTCAGTCAATAATCGACTGGTTGCTGGCAGGGTGGCAAAGCAGATTGATAGCCAAGGATTGATAACAACTCTTTAAATCCCTTATATTTGACTATTAAAGGCATATTTATACTCTTGATCCTAATGCCCTTGAGCCTAGCATTACAACATGAATCAATTCCAACATCACACACTCTACATCCAGCCATCTCTGGAAAAACCCCTTCTTGGGGGGATATCTAGACACATGCCATAGCATCTTGGAATTAATCTCACTTGATCATGGTCTTAGTCTAATATTCTGTCAAATTGAATTTGTTAGTATTTTGTGACGATTTTTATATCCATATTTATCAAGGATATTGGCTTGTAGTTTTCTTTATTTTTGTATCTTTGTCTGATTTGCCAGGGTAATGTTGGCCTTATAAAATGTGTTTGAGACAATTCTATGTTTTTCCATTTGCTGGAACAATTTGAGAAAAAGTTGATATGTGTTTATCTGTAAATGTTTGATAGAATTCAGCAGTGAAACTTTAGTACTAGACTTTTCTTTCAAGGGGTCTTTTAATAATCATCCAACTGCATAATTTATTTGTCTATTCAGGTTTTTTATTTTGTCATGATTCACTTGTGGAGAATTATATATGTCAAGGAATGTGCTTGTTCTAGGCTACCAAGTTTGTTGGTATACAGTTATTCATAATAATCTCTAATGAACCCTTGTATTGCTGTGGTGTGTGTTGTAACTTCTTGTTTTTAATACTTGACTTTATTCATTTGAGTGTTCTTTCTCTATCTCCTTTCTTAGTGTAAGCTAGGGTTTTGCTGTTTTGTTCATCTTTTCAAAGCACCATTTTTGTTTCATCTGTTTCATTGCCTTAGTCCTTATTCCATCTCTAATCTATATTATTATATTTCATTCTAACGCTCAATGATTTCTTCTTGTTTTCCTAGATCCTTGAGATGCAGCAATTATTTTAGGTTTTTCTTCTTTTATATTAATATAGATTGTTATAAACTTCCTTCATAGTATTGTTTTTGCTGTTTTTTATAGTTTTTGGTACATTGTGTCTCTACTTTCATTTTTTAAAATAAATATTTAAATTTCCTTCTTTATTTCTTCTTTGATCTATTAATTTTTCTATTTTCTTTGTTCTAATTAACAAACAGTATTATCTTGGCAATATATCCAAGTTAATATAAAGAAGAGCATTTCTTTCTCATGTCATTTAATATTACATATGATACTATAATACTAAACTATCATTTGCTTTTAACTTAATGCATATTGTTGTTGATTATTTGAGTTTATATAATAGACTTGTGTGTGTGCCCTTGTGATCTTGAGGAATTCTCTTGGCATACCAATGTTAATTAAATAAAAATAAAATCTCTGGGTCAAAAATATGGACATTTTAGTTTAATATTCTTGTAAAATGAAGAAACTGGGTACAGTGGCATATGCCTATAGTCCTATACTTGGGAGGATGAGGTTAGGAGATCATTTGAGGCTCAAAATTTCAACACCACCCTGGACAAAATATTGAGAATTGATCTCAAAAAATTCATTGAATTTCCTCCTTTCATTATTCTGTTATCTCTATAAATTCTCACACAGAGATTCTTATAGATTATATGTAATTATTTATAAAACTTTTTCTGTAGAAGATCAAATTCAAGTTTCATATAAGATATGTAACAACATCAAGACTAGCACATTTCCTGTGAATATTATTATTAATGTTTATGGTTTACATTAATATTTTTATCTGAAGATAATTATAAATCACATTTTACATCTTGCCATAGTCAGATATAAAAATCTATGCATGAGGTGTGATACAAAATATGGTGAATCTTTGCATTTAAAAATTTATCACAATAAAAGACACATTAATTGTGCTGTTGTAGCTTATCTACCTCCTGAATCAATTCAAAACATTTGGTTTTAATGCTATTACTTCTATTTGCCTGTTTTGGAAAAGAATTTTTAAAATTGAAGTTAATTCTTTAAACAGTTTGTAAAATTCTCAAGTGGAATTATCTTGACTTGAAAAAAATGGAATTAATTACTTTAGAACTTCCCCAAACTTACCAAAGACAGGTGGCTATTCACATTATCTATTTTATGTTGAGTCAGTTATGAAGTCTTCACTTTATGAAGATTTGATTAATTAATAAGTGTTCATGGTTGTCTCTCTTCTGATTTCTGCAGAGTTTGTTAAGAGAGCTTCTATGTCATTCCTGACATTTGTCCTTTGTCTCCTTCATCACTGCTGGGCAAGGCTGGGTTTCTGCCCCCCACTGGCAGGGAAAGGGATGTTTTGTCACTATTTCCAAGTGACTTCTACTGACAAAGTGGTGGTGGATTTGTTACTGATCGAAAGTGGAGCAAGTCCTACTTTCCATTTCCTCTTGCATGACCATTATGGGGATAAAGAAAGATGCCTTGAAACCATCAGTTAGAAGTCCAGGCTAGTCACATGATCTGCAATGATACTGCAGAGTGAAGGAAGTGTTCCTGTATGCCTTCATACAAATAAATGGTGCAAAAGCTTTTATCCAGTTATTGTCAGATCTTTCGGATACCATTCCAGAAGGAGAGTTTAGGTAACTGGTTAAATTTTGGTAAGAATACAAGTCATCTTCTCTTCAGGAGTAGAGGGATAACATAGAGTTTTTTTAATGGGTTTTCTTGGGGGTTGTAGAGTGATTATTATTTAACAGCCTTTTCTGGTTGCCTCTTTGCCAATTCTTTAGTAAGGGAAAGAATTTTCCTGGACTTATTTTTTAAATTGCTACTGCTGAGGTTACTGAATTTTTGGTAATTCCAGTAGCAAACCTAGCATTTATGAAATGAAAGAGAACTGCCAGAAGATTTGTCAACTAGCCTTTTTCTAATTTTGAGGTCCACAATCAGGCTGACTTCTCTCCCTTTGTAATAGTTCTCTTTTGAGGAAGTCCTTACTTTCACTTATGAATTCAATAGTTTTTCCTATTTTACATTCCAAATAGTTAGCAAAGAGTTAGAAGTTGGAAACATTCTATATGTGCACGAACAGATAAATGAATAAAAAAGGTGGTATTTATATAAAAGGGGTTATTACTCTGCTGTAAAGAAGGATAAATTCATGTCATTTGTAAGAAAATGGATGCACCTTAAAAACTTAACTACAATAAATCAGACATACAAGCTTAAATGCCATATGACTTTCCACATATGAGAAACGCAAAGTATAAATACTGAAATAAAAGATAGATAAGTGGAAATAGTGAGAACTTCTGCAAATTGGAAAGGAACAAAGAGATGGTTGGAAGGCAGGTGACTGAAAAATAGATAACATGTGCCATGTACATTTACCAAGTACCCCCAATGAATGTGGTAATTCTGTATCCCCAGTATGTACTTATTTTTTTAAAAACGTTTTATTTTTTTCTACATTGTCAAATATGCTGTCCTTCCTAGTCTGTATATTCAACTCAAACTGTATCATTTTCATACATAGAAATTTCACTTGGATTTTTATTAAATATATTTAATTTTTCTAGTTATTCTTTGATGATAAGATAGATGTAAGAATGATTTTTTTTTTACTATTTTCAACATATATCACTTTAAGTGTATTTCCTTTGACTCATTTTCTATCCTTACTATAAGTCATATAGTTTTGGCCCTTAGAATGACTGATAATTTTGATTACATGCCAGACACCTGAATTTTACTTTGTTGGATGCTAAGTGTTTTTATGTGCTCTTAAATACTTTTGGAATTTTTCTGAGATCATTTAAATTATTTGTAAACAATGGGTTATTTTAATTCTTAATCGACCCAGAGCCATATTTAATCATTAGTTAATTATTCCCTACTATTGGAGCAAGACCCATCCAAGTACTCTACTTAGTCATTGTTGCTGGGTATAGACACTATTTTCTGCCCTGTAAAAAACTGTGAATGGGTGTGGTGATTTGAATTTAGATGATGTTACTTGTTCCATAGTACATGGATGCTATCCTGTAATGGAGAATATCGATTTACAAAACCAACAGAAAGATAAGCTTCCTAGTTTTGCAGCTGAATTTAAACAAGTTATGACATTTACAAAACCAACATAAAGATAAGTTTCCTAGTTTTGCAGCTGAGTTTAGACAAGCATGACATAGTATATTTATGTACAGTGGAATGCTCTAACTTGTGATTTCTTCAAGCTACATTTTTAGCGGTTTGAGCTTAAAAAAATCAGCATTGTAAAGCTGCATCTCTATGTATGTGTTTATGAATATTGCATTTTCACAGTGAAAGCGATACATATACAATTTAATTAACTAAGCAATTTTTCACGTTTTTGACAATATTTTATAGAATATTTTATTTTAAAAATCGCCACTACTTAAGATTTCAGGTGATAAAAATCCCACCAATTTACTCAAAAGTTTACTGTTTATGTGATTTCTGATACTCACCCTAATTTTATCTTAATATCTTTCTCAAAATATTTTTCTACTTTAGTAAAAGTAAAATACTGCACTCCCTGTTGAGCACTTATATGTCTCAGATACAGGTGGAAATTATATCTTTCTTTAGTTTTAGTGAAACTACTATGTAGCTGTTTTTCATGCAAATGGTAATTCTAATGGTATAATCTGTATCATGGCAATCTAGTTTAGGGATTACATGCCATTTCTGTCTAGTGTTTATGACTCAGTTTTATTAAAAAGTGAAATATTACATTGAGTTTATTCAGTTCATTAATTTAAAATTTCGTCTTGATCATATAACCTATATACTTTAAGAGTTCCATTTTTGATGTGTGACATTAAATTTGCAGAAGGGATTATCACCATAAACAAATACATTAATCTCTGGTTTATTACTAGTTGATGCAAAGTGTTTTCCAGACTTACGTTAGTGTATCAGTTATTTTTTCATAGCTGGGAAAAAATCCTCAACACATGCATTTCTATAGGAGGAAAGGCTTATATTGGTTCACATTTCAGAGGATTCAAATGATAGTTGTCTCCAAGGGGGAAATGACATGGCCAAGGGATATGGTGAAGGAAAGCTGCTTAACCCATGAAAGCTAGGAAGCAGAGAGAAAGAAAGGAGGAGCTGGGGAAGGAGACACAGTTTTCCAGGTCATACCTCAGGCACACACCTCTTTTAATTTGGCTCCACGTCCCAACTATATTTAGTAGGGAACTCATCAGTACATTGAAGATTAGCATCCCCACAATTCAGCCACGTTCTGAAAGTTCTAACTTTGAATATAGGAAGATTGAGGGAATACTTTAGTTCTAAACCATAACAATTAAACTATGATTCTAATGCCAGCTAGGAAATATTAAAAGTCTGTGATAGAATAGCTGTGGGTTTTCTAATGTCACTGTGCTACATTACTGCAAATTAATTGACTTAACATATGTGTTATTATACAGTTCTATAGGTTATGAATCTAGCACAAATCTTACTGAATGAAACTCAAAGTGGCATTAGGTGTGTATTCCTTTCTAGAGGTGCTAGAAATAAAGCAATTTTATAATTTTTTGGAGACCACCTACATTTCTTGGTTCATGACTCACTTTTTCTATCTTCAAAGGCACTGATTTAGAACATCTCTTTATTTTCTTTCTGTTTTGCTTCTCTTTTTGCCCCTTCCTTTCTTTCTTCCTTCCTTCTTTCCATCTTTTTTTTCACCTCACCTGCCTTTATTTTCCTCTTTTCAGGATTCTGTTGATTATATTGGCCTATGCAGAGAGATAATGCAGGATTATTTACATAATTTAAAGAAAGTTGATGATCAAACTTAATTTCATCTGCAACCATGTACCTTTACCATGTAACCTACCATATTCACAACTTTTGATGATTGCTACATGGTCATTATGTGGATCATTCAATATTCTGACCAACCGAATAAATACATAAAATGAATTTTTAGTGAATATGCTAGCATATAAAGAAGAACAACAAATGCTAATCCCTGTGTGAATAATTTCTTTTACTTTCAGGTGTATTTTATCATCTTTGATTTTATAGTTTTATTAACATTATGGACAAACTCTTCCTTTTATCTGAGGATTGAAATAATTCTGCTCAATGCACAACTTTATAAAAGTTCTCATTCAATTTAAAAAAGAATCTCTGGGCAAGAAGTTTAACTTCTTTTTAAAATTTTTATTAGTACGTTTGCAATACATAAAGATTACGCTCATCATGGAGAGATGGTAAACGTACACAATTCATCTTAATACTTTTGTAATCCCTCTTCTCTCTCCTTCCTGTGCCCTCTGTACATCTCTTGGTTATCTTCCTTTTGGAAAATATCTATGTCCCTGTTTGCTATCATGGCAAGTCCCCTACCTATGAACATTTGGGTTGCAAACTTTCACAAATACAAACAGACCTCCCATTAAGCCCATGACTTAGGAATATTTGAGTTACAAAGTTTTGCAGATATGAGTGGACCTCACATCTGAATGTATATATGTGAATAAATTGTGCAAGTAACTCATCCGAGCACTAGACATTCTCACAATTTTGCTGCTGTGTGTTTACTGTATAAATAAAACTAATTTACTTACAGTCATTGTACTGTACTGTTCCACCATGTTTCCTTTTTGTTTTGTTTTGTTTTTTTTGTGTGTGTAGCACTGGGGATCAAACTCACAACCTCACACCTGTTAGGCAGACACATAAGCCACTGAACCAAACTCCCAGCCCTAGTTTTTTGAGACAGGGTCCACTATATAGTCCAGGCCAGCCTTGCAATCAAGTTGTAGCCCAAGCCGGCGTTGCACTCACAACACTCTGCCTACCTCAGCCTCCCAAGTGCTTGGATTAAAGGTGTGTGCCACCATACCCGGCTATTCCACCATTTTAAGGTATCTGTGAATGTAGAAATTGTTTATTTTCAGTATTTGTGTGTGTATATGTTTGGTTTCTCTATACTTTACATTGTATATCCGTGTCATAGGTGTATAAGACTCACTCTGTCCCACGTATAAATGAATACAACTCATGAATGTGCTACTGGAATGGAACTCATCTGTATGCAGGGCCTTACTGTATCTATCTTTTCTTTCGTTCTTTTAAAATTTTTATTTTTATTAGTACATATTTACAGAAAGTAATGGTTACATTCATCACGGGAAGCTTGTACATGTACATAGCAAATCCTAATTATGTTTATCTCCTTCTGTTCCTCTTCCTTTCTCCTCCATCCATTCCTTCATCATCTTCCCTTTTGCAAATGATCTAGCTCCCTGTTTCTTATTATTATCTGTTACTTTGCTCTTTATTTTTATTTTGAATTTCTCAAATAAAAGAAACCAAGTAAAATTTCAGCACGTGTATTTGATTCATTTCCGTTAATATCATGGTTTCAATATTCATTCATTTCCCTCCATACGTCTCAAATTTATTAGTCTTTATGGCAAAGTATGACTCCATTGTGTATAAATACTACATTTTCTTTATTCATTCATGTGTTGATAAAGGTCATGTTCTAAGTTGTGCTTATATAAGCATGCATATGCACGTATCACTTTTATATGATATCTTTGATTGTTTTGGGAAGATTCCTAGAAATGAAATAACTGAATGGGGTGAAACTTCTATTTTAAAGTTTTTTGAGGAAACTCCATACTGATTTCCATTTTACATTTCCATCAGTAATGAAAAGGCTTCTTTTTCCTGTCATCAGCAGTTGTTATTGCTTGATTTCTTGGTTTTGGTCATTCTTTCTGGAGTAAGGTGGAATTTCAGTCTTGTTTTAATTTACATATTTATTGACTAGACATTTAGAACATTTGAAGTGTGGTTCAACTCTGATATATCTCTGTGGTTTTTTTTTTTTTGTTGTTGTTGTTTTTGTTCTTGTTGTTGCATTTATCTGTATATATATGATAGTGGGTTATTGAGGCCTCCAGTATAATTCTGTCAATATTTATCTCATTCTGTATGTTAACTGGTGTTCATTATATGCACTTGGGTGTGTCAATGTGCAGTGTATTTATTTATAACTCTTTCTGTTGAATCATTCCTGAAACTAATACATGATGACTTTCTTTGCCTCTTCTGAAGTCCACTTTCTCTGAAATATTGTATCTACTCCTGCTTGTTTTAAGGCTCCTGTTGCATGGAATATTGTTTTCCACTCTTTAATTTTTAGTCTATGAATTTCTTTTTTTAAAATCTTATAGAGGAAAAAGAAAAAACAGAAAAATCAAGAAGCAAACAAACCTAAAAAAAGAACAACTACAGAGGCAGAACAGTAACAAATACAACAACAAAAAACAATTTGTATATAGCTTTTCAAAACAAAATGATAAGAATTTAACAGTGGTTGCTATGCTGCGTATTGTTATCTCCAAAATAGTTTCTCAGGTTATCAGATACAGGAAGAAAACAAAACAGTAAAATGGAAAAAAACATTGATTTTCAAAAAC
The DNA here is from genome assembly GCA_004363535.1 of Dasyprocta punctata. Lineage (NCBI taxonomy): Eukaryota > Metazoa > Chordata > Mammalia > Rodentia > Dasyproctidae > Dasyprocta > Dasyprocta punctata. The sequence continues at coordinate 70,581 of RJWM01004792.1, forward strand.
AAGGCAGAAGGAAATGCCCCACAGTTGCCACAGTGTACACTGCCAACCTCCAAGAGATGCCCAAACCACCAGTTCCAGGCCTGCAAAGTCAATCAGACAACACAAGTATCAAGATATTTCTTCCACCTCATTTGCTATCACCTCACCCTGAATTCCTCTGAGTCAGCCGGTTGCTTACTGTGGGTGGAGGGAGAGCTCTTCTGGTCTCCCAGCTCATGCACTGGCTGGCTCAGGGGAAGGCATGCTTCAACTTCTTGCTGGCCTCCTTCTGTTCCCCATTGTGGACCATCACTATGGGAAGGCCTAGTCTATGAATTTCTTTTGTATTAAATGTATTTCTTGTGCATGGCATAATGTTTCTTTTTCTGAATACCATCCACCAATCTGTGTTTTTTGATTGTGGGACTGAGATCATTTATACTGATAGTTATTACTGAAAGGTATTGACTTATTCCCATCATTGCATTATTTTCCTGTTACTGATTCTTTTTTCCCAGTCTGCTCAACTGCTCACCCCACCTGATGTATTCATTCAATTAGATTATTTCTGATTGATTTCTTCATTGTCTCTTTCTAGGATGTCTTTAAAGATTCTTGTAGTGCCGGTTTTGTGGATTTCTCAAGGTGCTCTTTGTTATGGGAAGGCTTGTATCTCCATCTATTTTGAATGATAGTCTTACAGAAAATATCGGTCTGACTCTAAAATTATTTTCCTTTCAGGTTTGGAAGAGTTTACTCCAAGTTCTCCTGGCCTTTAAGGTTTATATATATAAAAAAAAAGTCTGCTATGATTTTAACTGGTTGACATTTATTAGTGATTTATTACTTTTCTCTAACAGTTTTAAAAACAATATCTTTGTGTTGGACTTCTGGGATTTTGACTATGATGTATTGTGGAGAAATTCTTTTCTGCTCATGGCTATTTGGAGTTCTATATGTATCCCTTTCTGTATGTTAAATTCTTTCCCATTTTTGAAACTTTTCTGCTATTATTTCTGAAAACAGGATTTTCATGCATTGTATTCTGTCTTCTGATTTTTTCATTAATTCCAGTTTATCTTAGATTTGTCTTCTTTGCATTATCTACTCACTTCTTGATCCACTTTCCAAGGGCTCTTTTTGTTTTTAAGGTATCTCTGAGGATACGCTCACTATGATCAGCCATGTCTTCTAGCTCTGACACTCTCTTATCACACTGCTCACTTCTACTCCCTATATTTGCATTAGAATTTTTAATGAATTGAATTTCTGTTTCATAACTTCTAATGGATTTCAATGAATATAACAATAATAGCATATAATTAAATATCTAAACATTAATAAAACAGTACTTATACTAATAAAGATGGAAGGAATATGAAAAAGAAGGAAATTTTGAAAAATAAAATTAAGATGAGAAGGAGGCAAAAAAGTAGAATGAAGGGCATATTTAAGGAGATAAAGAAAATTGTGAGAATTAAATAAAAGTAGCAGGAAAGCACAAATGAGAAAAAAAGAAAAAAGAAGAGAGGAAAAGAAACAAAAAATGGAAAATGCCACTAGCTAAAAATGACTGGAAAGTGACAGAAAAAACAAATAAGCATAAAAAAAATTCTCTTTTTGAATGAGTGATTTCTTTCCAGTGTCTACTGTATTGGAGTCAATAATACACTAAGAAGAGAGAATGAATCACTGCTAAGATCTATTTTGTTTCCATGTTATGTGACTCTTGAATCCTGCCCCAGTGTTCCTGCTGAATGTAACCAACCAATGGAGTCCATCATAAGGCTAAAGTCATTTGGGCAGGTCCCAGTTTCTAGGTCCTTCTGTCTACCCCAAGTCACAACTTTCTGTGCCTATGTGTATAGCCCATGAGTTTTGAATTGACCCCCATATCTACTCCAGGATCCCCTTTGTCTGTTACCTAGGTTGTGGAAGCTGTCAAAGCAGAGGCATAAGCTTGCCTACATTGGTAGATGGAGAAGGCAAGCAGATCACTGAGCTCTGTGCTGGATGTAGGTAGCAGGGCAAAGTTTCATGCGTAATACTGACTAAATGCCAGATTTTTCACACCCAGTTCCCTCTAAAAGCCACAAAGCACCAGCTCAGATTTTCACTATGAAGGGTGTGGCCCCTTTTGCCTTCCAAGACTGAGTTTAAACCTCTGTGTCTAGCTTGTGCCCTCTGCAGGAGTGTTTCATGTGGCCGTCAACCACCCTGTTGCAGTAATAGAGTGAAACCAGAAACCCTGAAGTAGAATTATTCTGTAGTTGCTCGGTAGTTCAAGCTTAAACACGTAACCATTTCTTAAAATGGAAGCTGATTACACTAGATTTTTTCTCTAACTCTAGCCTACTGTGCTAATGTCACTTTTGGAGTAAGATGTCATGTTGTTCATGCAATTTTTAATAACTGAGGTTTTCACGGGGAAAGCACTGTCAGTCCAGTGTATTTTACTTTCTGGAACTGCTGACCCTCTCTAGGATTATCTTGTGTCGGCAAAGACAAGTGTCCCTCTCCTGGAGCTGCTGTGAGTTTTCCACACTGCTTCATACTTTTCTCTATGTTGTGTTCCATTTCTCCAGCTTCTCTGTAGTTTCTAGTTTTTCTTTCCTGTCATCTTCCATATTTCAAGATATGTACTACTTTATTTCTCTTCACCAAATTATTTTCTGTAGGTGTCTCAATTCCAAGTCCCAGAGAAGCTGTACTTTGTTGCCAGTCTTTACTTCACCATTTTTAATTCTCCCATGGAACTTAGTACATCATATGAATCAAACATGTGGTGAGGGCTGAGAATTGAGCTATATAGGAAATAATATGATAGTGCCCTTCTATCATACAGCATTTCCAACTGCATGAAATGGAAGGTAATAGGATAATTATACAAATAAAATTTATTGTACATATATATGTATATATATGGAAAATAATTTAAATTCTGTTAAATGCTACTTTTTCTACACCTTTAAATTTCTCATGAAACTGAAGAATATTCTTATGGATGTCATGCAAGACCATAAGAATTTTTGATATTTTGGGAATACTGGACAGATCATATTACAGTTGAAGTATGGAGCGCAAGTGAAATGAGTCATTTAAAAAATGGTTGAATGTCAGTTTGTGTCAGCTCCACACATATATTTTTCTTATTCAAGAATTCTTGCTTCCTCCTTCAGAAACATTTCTGTCAAGCAGTGAATGTATATTCCCTTGTTTGACAAAAACCAAGGAATTATACATGCAAATGTGAGTCTATTGCAAATAGAGATCTCTGGAACTTTTCAAAAATCAGGATGCAAGATAGGGAATATATGGTTCAAGACAAAACAGGCAGTCTATAGATCTGCAGCCAAGAGAGATGGCAGTCCAAATGTTCAACTGGATGGAGCACAGTGAGGAGAAATCTTGCCTGTGGTAGATAATTGAATATTTGGCAGATAAAAGCAGAACAACACAATTGACATAATGGGTAAAGTATGTTGGCTGTGAGGACTGAGATTTTTTTCTTTCTTTCTTTCATTTTAAAATTTCTAAGATATTGGTTTTCAAAATACCATTTGTATATAGGGAACTAAAACTGAATTTATTTCTAAAATGTCCACATTCTAATAATCTTGAAAATCTGACTATTGTGTTGTACTTAAATATTTTTGGTTCAAATTTATATATGCTATGTAGCCCAATGCAGATGTCATTTATGATTTTTTTCTTTTTAAACTTTTGTGTATTTATGTGAACACTTGTTCCTTTCCTGTGATTTTCTTCATTTTAAAATTTTTATGGAGCCTCCTGAGAGTGAGTTAGAATTTAATATGTTTACTTTTCCTACAACCTTATTTGTGTGCAGCAAGCACAGAAGTCATTTCTACAGTATAAGTGAGAGTTTCTCCCATGAGATTTATGACAGCTATATTAACCAGCAGAAGGTAACTTTCCTTGAAATTTTTCACAGACGCAATAGATATTAGGGTTTTACATACATCTTTTTTGCATATATCTTTTTAGCGAACATTAGAAAAATGAAGGAAAAACATGAGTAAAGACATGTGGTGAACTCTGAGACATGTCCCCAGTAATTCAAAATAAAAATAAGTCAAGTCATATGTATATTTATAATGTGTCTATACTAATGCAATGGTTCCTATCTCTCTATACTAGATAGATGAATGAACTCTCTCTGGATGAAAAAGCAACCACCTTATAGCTTTTTGGTTTCTTTTTGTGTGGTCATATTTAAGAGACAGAATTAAAATTCATAATTTAATGTGCAGTACTTGCTACGTTTGATTCTTGCTTAACATTAGAGTCTATTTTATGGTATCTTCACGTACCTGCTGTGAGTTACCTTAGTTCATTCCTTTTCTTTTGATTCCATATTTTCCCCTTGACTCTAAGGACCTATAATTAACCTACTCTCTTGATCACTTTTCTTGCTTTTGTGAGAAAAGCTGAGAGAATGGAGTGAGTAAAGGCAGATCTCCTCTTCACTGCAACTAATGCTAATCCCATAACCCTAAAATTGGTAATATTGCACATAGAAGATGAAGAATCAGTTAGAACACCTGCAGGTATGTATCCTATAGGGTTATTTTATTAATGTTAATACAGATTGGAGAAATAGATTTCAGCAAAATGTCTAAGAAAACCTATCTCAACATAGCTTCAATCATCACTTTTTACTCATTATATGGAGAAACTGGTTTCTTCAGAATCATCGACTGAGTCAGTAGAGAAATTCTTACTTTTGTATACATCAAAATAATGGTACCTTTGTAAAATGCCTTTAATAAAAGAGATGGACAGGGTCAGAGGATAAACTGACTGATCAACTGATAATAGATTGGGAAAGCTATTACCAGGTAAAATGAAAGTCACAGGTTTTACTGTAAGTGTACCTTTTATGCTATCTTTCATTTTTATAATGTACCAGTGTTTCTGCATTATTTCATATGCAGTAGTTTTCTAAAGTCAATGATCAGAAAACAATTAGATTTTTGATCTATTATTCCAATCAAATGAAATATCAAAGAAAATCATTGTCTTTTGAAATAATATTTTTTGAATAATCAACAGTTTCAGGCTCATTAGAATTCACTTATAAATTATAAGTTTTGTTTGTTAGTAGTAAACATGTTAAAGAATTCTCTTATATGTCTCCTATTATGTCTTATTTTGCTCTTTATATATGTATTGAATTTCTCATATAAGAAACAAGGCAGATTTTTTTTGTATTTTTATACGATGGAGTACTACTCAGCTATTGAGAAAGACTGAATTGACACTTTTATAAGGAAATGGACACGACTTGAGACCCTACTCATAAGTGAGATAAATCAAACCCACATGTGTAAATACCATATTGTCTCCCTAGTGTAAGAAACTGAAAAAGTATATATGATCCAAAGTCTACAATAAATACTATGTAAGGGTAAAAAACTGCCCAAAGAGCAAAAGTAATTGGGAAGGGAAAAGGGGGAAAGAGGGAAGGGAAAAGGAAAAGATATAAATCTGTATATATGTATATGTAAGATAACTAAAAGGAACATACTGCTGAATGTATTAGTTATTGAGAAAAAAACGGTTAATACTCATATGATTAGATCAATTTTACATGTCTATATCTGTTAATGTAAGCAACAATTTTGAAGATAACAATACACAATATTGCAACCATTGTCAAGTTTCTATCATTCTGTTTTGTAAACCTATAATGTTACTGTTGTGCATTTACTCTAGTCATTTGTTTGTCTCTTTTGCTTTTTGTCTTTCTTATATGTGTCTTTTTTTCTCTTAAATAAAAAAAAAGAGAAACAAGGCAATATTTAAGCTTATATATCTAAATCACTTCAATTAACATTGTGGTTTCAAGTTGCATCCACTTTCCTACAAATGACTCAAGATTATCCTTCTTTCTAGTAGAGTAGTACTCCATTATGTATAAATACTACATTTTGTTTATCCACTCATCTGTTAATTGATGTTTAAGCTGCTTCCAAGATTTAGCTATTAAGACTCATGCTGATAATGTAAAGGTTTATATAGCCTGTATATGAAACATTGATTTAGTATGAAAGCAGTAGACATTTTTTAAGTATATGTTTCCGTTCAAACTATATTCTAATCTAAATTTGTCATCTATCCTTTTGTCATTTTATGGGATTTCCTAGAATACAAAATGCTGTTTTGCTCTTAGGATGACTTATATATGATCACTATATAAGTGGCACAGGCGACATAAAACAATACAACTTGTTTGATAGGGAACATAACTTCTCTATCTTCAGTGAACTCTTTTCTCAAAAACATGTTCATTGTTCATAGCAATTACATGCCAGAACCATTACAGAAGTGTTTAAGAATTTTAAAACATCACATTTTAGATTTAATTAAGACAAATGCATTTTCCTTTCTCTAATTTTAATATAAAGAAATATTATTTTCATAATATTTTTGTTCAAGTAGTACACATACAATTCTATTGCATCTTCTATTATTCTAAAATGCTTTTGATTTCATTATTTTTGTAAGAAAGCAATATAATGCTTCATAGTACCAAATATTTCTAGGATGGTCACCCTTAAAATCATGTTTCATCAGTAAGAATTTAATACATTATAATAGCATGTGAATGCTGTAGAAACCCTATAGCAACCAACAACTGTCATGAACATGTAGGAGAAAAAATATGTAGAGAAAATAATCACCATTAATTGTTCTGTGCGTAATACAAAAACACATTTAAATGCCAGTAGATACATCTTAGTGCCTGCAGAATTCTACCAGTTATGTTTTTTGACTATTTGTTAACTTAAACTAAATGGTTATTTTATTCACAAACATCATTATTCACAAGTAGAATATGTATAAAGAATACTAACCATATATTTTATCATAGCAGCATTTTAATTCTATTACGCACTGTGGCATTTATAAATGTGAATACATCTCAACATTGTTAATGTTTTTCAACAAAATATATTTTAATGAGAATCTATGCTACAAAATGCCAATGACCTCACCATACACTTTTTGATAGTACTTATGTAGAGTAAAAGAAAGTCTTTATATTTTTCCAAGGGAAAAAATATTATTTCATTTCAAATATAAGATATTCAACACACAAGCCATCATGCTCTGCTGAAAATTTATTTTATTCAAAATCTTGAAATCATATAGGGATGTTATGCTATATAAACAGATAATTATAAAACAAAGAAATATGTAAAAATTGTGTTAAATATAGTAAGATAAATCTTAAACTAGTTTAAAAAAGTCTCTGAAAACTTCAGATGTGGGGAAAAAAGGGAACTTTAAAAAGTAGTTGAAGTTCCTTTCAGAGTGCTGTGGGAGGTAGGGTACAGTTTTTAATTTATAAAATAAAAAAAAAGAAAAGAAAAGCATGTAAAAGTATGAATGCAACACCATAGGCATTTTTTGAGGCCAACAGATACTTTTTAAATGAGGAACTATCAGAAAAAAAGCTAAAATATAGACCTGCCCTACACATTTTTGTCCTTAAATGTTAAGTACAATTCTACCTTAAAGCCATAGTGAGCCACAGTTGTTACTGAGAAAGGGAATGAAACAATGAAAAGGTTGCTTAAGACATTCAAACACAGTGTGGTATTAATTGAATGAATGGTGGAAGCTACATCCGGAAATGATTCAGGATAACATTTTAACTATCTCAGTATTTAGCAATATGAAACAAAACAGTGATAGGGATGTACAGAAAGAAATAAGAAAATAGTCATATGAATAGAAAGTTAGTATGCCTTTTTCTCTTTCCCTCTCTCTCTCTTTCTTTCTTTCTTTTTTATTTTTCTGAAGGAAAAAGAAAGTGATTTGGATGTAGGTGATTCATATAGGTATGTAATATTGTGGAGAATTACATTAGAAAGCCCTTTATACTTTCTTTGAGTTAAAGCTCTAATTTTGTATTTCAGATAACTAAAAAGGCATGTCAGAGTCACGTAACTTACACAAAAGGTATATTTGAGCATTAAATTATTTTAACAAAATCTTTTAATCTTTAGAGTTCATTTTATTACTCTGATTTTCCAATGGTGAATACAAGCTAAAAGAAAAGAAAAGAGCATGGAACTATAAAGGAGACAGATGGAAGCAGAGAACTTGAACTCAGGAGACTTCAGGGTTGGAAATTAAAATTTGTAATAATACTGAGAAGGTAAAATTTAACAGCATGAAATTAATGACAGTTCCAAAAGACTGACAATTACAGTAACAGCCATTTATGAACACATGCTAGTTACTATTTTAGGTCTTTTATGTCATAATTTCTCTAAAATCAAAGACCCACCCCAAGTTACTGGCATTACTAATTTAAGAACAAGAAATACAGACTTTGGATCTGTGTTTTTCAAATGCAAGGACCCTTGGCTACAGAATCAAACCGAACTGTGATTCGTTCTCCACATGTGCCTCCGTATCTAGTATTGTTTCAGTTCCTATGTTTTTGTTCCACATCATTGAAGACGGCCCCTTCTTTTTCATCATTTAGTTCACAATTTTTTAATTGAAAAGATAATATTTTGACTCCTCAATAGATTTTGTGCCATGAATTGTCTCTCTTACATGTAGGGCTCAATTTTCTACATTTTGCTTTCATGCTCAGCCTCACCACACTGTGTAAATTATATACACACATTCCTTCTTAAACAGACACATAAAAGTTATTTCATCTTAACACCTTTAGCTTTTTTCTTAGTGTTTACTTTTGGCTGAAGTTAGTTTTTTTGTGTGTGTGATTATGTGTGTTATTAGTTTTACATATAATTATGTGTACTACATATAATCTGTATTATTTTATCTTTCTGTCACATTTAAATGTCAACTTCACAAAGTGACATTTTCTGTGTTGTTTAAAATTCTAAGTACTGGCATAGGTCACATATTCTTCAAGTATTTATCAACTTAATAAAATCCATATCCTCATTTCATCATAGCTATTATTTGTTTTGCTCTTTAATTTATATACAATTTAGGTTTCTCACACAAGACCATGTCATATTTAAGCCATGTAATGTTAAACTTGTGTGTCTGACTTATTGCACTTAACATGGATCATTTGCAAAAGGGAAAGGGACCAAGAGATGGAGAGAGGAGGGAGAGAATAGAAGAAAAGAGGATGAGAAGACAATTAAGATGTGTTACATATGGGAATTTAGCTCAGTGGGATAAGCACCTGCCTGGTACGTGCATATTGAGTTTGATCCCCGGTATCAAAAAAAGCAAAAAAACAAAAACAAAAAAACACCGTAGACTTTTAAGATGTGATACATATATTCACTAACTCCCCAAGATGAATGTAATCATCCTGTACTGTGTATACTTACCAATACTTTTTAAAAAAAATAATTCAGTTGAATGCCCCATTTCTCTCACCAGTTTGATCCATATTTTAGCCAAGAGACATAAGATTTTTACCTAGGAAAGAAATTCTGTGATTTCTGACTTTCCTGAATGTGTAGGGCCAGAGAACGATCCTGACATACGCTGTGGCCTTCACCTCCATAGATCTCTTTGTTACTATTTCTACTTATTGTACCAGAAACCAAGTCCTTCTAGGATTCTGTCAAGAAATATATACTGTTTCTATTTCAGGTTCTTGGTCAACTATTCTCATTCCTATTTTCTTCATTCTTTATAGTTTCTCATTATCTTTATAATCCATCTTGTGGATCTCTGTTGAAATCTCCCCTTGCCATACTAGCACCTTTTCTCGGTAAATTCTATCCTTTATTATATTATGATGAGGTCTTGTGAATAAATATATATCCAATCTGACATCTTGCCTTGACATTCAAAATACACTACATTGCTTTTCGTATTTCAGAGTAAAAGAAACCTAGTGCAAAAAATAAAAACGACAACAAGAAATGTAACCTGGAAGAATAGTACCAATGATATAGAGGAAATGGTCTATCACAGCAGAAACAGAAAATATGGTTGGCAGAATTTAAGAAGAAGCACAAGATTACAGAATCATAGAATCAACAGAAAGTGTGTTTGTAAGGCATTGATGATAAGGCCAAAACATATGCATGATCTAAAGGAAGGAAAGCTGATAACACTCAGTATCAATAAATGATTAGATAATTGAGTTCTCAAATTTAAGTCAGAAATCACAATAGGCATGGAGAGACTAAGTGTAAAAGTTATATATCACTGATAACTTTTGTAGTGAAAGGAAAAGAATGCATCAGAAGTACTGATAAACAAGAAAAATACTTCTTGGGCTCAGTTTCTTAGAACTTTGACAAGCTAGAAGAGGCAGAATGTACATATGGTAAAATTAAGTGTACCAAAATAAAGTGTACCATGCCTTAAGTTATGGTGAAGATGCCAGTATTTTTCTTTTTTTATCTAAGGTTTTTTATTAAGTTTTTCTTGATACCAAAATTGTTTTAGCAAATTATTTCCAAAATATCCAGTAGTAAAAACAATTGAAATAATACTTAATCCTGTATTTTTTTAGCAGCCAACATTTTCTCTACATTTTTACTTTAACAGAACTTTATAAGGGAGAGAAGAGAATATATTTGTAAATAAACACAACAATGTATAACAGGTCTTAAGTAAAAACTATCAAATTTAGGTTTATTTATTTATTTATTGGTCTTTTTGAGACAAAGTTTAATGATGCAGTTCAGGCTTATTTTGAACTAATTTTGTAGCCTAGGCTGACTCAAACTTGCAGCAATCCTCCTGTCTCAGCCTGCCCAGTCCTGGAATTAAACATGTACACCACCATGCCAGGTCTTATTTGATTCATTTTAAATCATCACTTTTGTGAACTAACAGACAAAATTCTGTCTAAAAATGTAAACAAAAGCTTCATCTAATGCTTTTTAAAAAGAGAGACTTTATTGAATATCATAGCTAACATACATTTTTTTCTGAAATAAGTTTTGCCTAATTAGTTGTCTCTTTCAATATACATTCCCAGTGATATGATGAGTAACCCCTCAAATGAGCACAGTTAGAGAACTTAAAATATTGTACATGAAGTGTCTTAGTTACTGTCTTAGTTACTTTTCACTCATTGCTGAGACAAAACACCTGACACCCAAAATTAGGGAAGGAAAGGTTTATTTATCTTACAGTTTCTGGAGGTTTCAGTCCATAATCAGCTGGCTCCAAGGCAGGGTGGCAAGGCACAGGGGCAACAGTTCAAGTCAGCAGTGGAGCAAAAGCAGCCAGAGTAAAAAGGGGGCAAGAGCAAGCCTCTTCTCCTCCCTTATATAGTACACAGGCCATCCCCCCTCCAAGGTGAGTGTAGCATTCACAAATCTCCTTGCTTTCCTTTGCACAGGATGAAGATATTTACAAAGTAAGAACCCTGACTCCCTGATGAGTCTCTCCGTTCAACTTCTGACCTTCTCAAATTGACAACAGTAGCAGGTAACTGCTTGGGCTCTACACCCCAGGATGTAGAGCTGCTGAGTTAACTAAGCTTCTAGACTTCTCAAGTTGACACAATGTATAAATCATAATAGTTACTTTTCTCTTTTTCCTGGGGCAAAATACCCAATACTCAAGATGAATAAAGGAAAGGTTTATTTAACTCACTGTTTGTGGAGGTTTCAGTCCATAATCAGCTGGCTCCAAGGTATGGTGGCATGGCACCAAGACAACACTTCAAGGCAGCAGCCAGAAAAGCACCCAAACAAAAAATGGGAGAAGAGCGAGCCCCTTTTCCTCCTTTGTATTGTACACAGGCCACTGCCCCTTGAGGGCCAGGGGTAGCACTCATGAAATCTCCTTGCCCTTTTCTTACACAAGATGAGGTTGATTACACAGTAAGAACCTTGGCTGCCTGCTGAGTCACTTAAACTTCTAAACTCCTCAAGTTGACACAATGTATCAACCATAAGAATCCATGCCTTGTCAACTTGGCAACGAGACACATTACTTTAAACCAGTTTCCAAAGACATACTTATTTTTACCATTTCACAACTTGAACATTATAACATAGGCTCACCAGTCCTTAAGAACCAGCATTAAGTCTATCAACATTATATTACATTAGAATCATGACATTCTTCCCTTACCCGCCCCCAAAGATTCATGCACATTCCTTTATGCAAAAGGTATTTAGTCCATCTGCAAGGGTTGCCAAAATCCTAACAGTTTCAGCATTGCTGAAAAGTCCAAGTCCCAAGTCTTTTCTGAGATGTAAGGCAAACCCTTAGCTGCAAGTCCCTGTACAAACAAAAACAAAGTTAACACTTCCAACATTCAGTGGCACAAGATAGTCATTTTTATTCCAAAAGTTAAAAATGGGAATACAAAGGATTGGGACTGAAGCAAGTCCAAAATTCAGCAGGACAAACATTAAGTCCTGTAGTTCTATGTGCACAATTTTCAGCAAATTGTGAGCTCCAAAGGGCTTGGGTGACTCCACCCGCATGGCACTTTTGGTAGTTGTATCTCCCACAGCTTCTCTCTTAGGCCCACTTTGCTCTCCACTTGCAGCTTTCCTTAGTTGATCCATGTTTCTGGCTTTTTTCAATTTCTGGGGTTTCCACTCACCTTTGGCTTCACACTCACAGCTTCATGCACTGCTCTCTCAGGGGCACACTGCCTGGCCTTCCAGGCCTTCTGAAATTGGGGTGGAAGGTTTTTCAGCCTCAGAACTCTTACATTCTCTATGCACCTAGAATTAGTGCCATATGGATGATGCTGAAATCTCTGCCAGTTGAAGCAGTAGCTAGAATTTCATCTCTTTTGGCTGTAGGGTTCGAGTGTCTGGATTGCTGAGAAAACTGAATCCAATTCTGAGGAGAAAATTTTCTATGCTGCCACCATTCTGAAATACAGTATAGCCACCACCATTCTGCAATATGATGCTTGGTGGCTTTCACCTCAAAGCAGTCTTTCACTTTTGCAATTTTGAGGCTGAAAGTGTTCAAAATTTGTTGCTTTATTTGATGCTTTCAGGTCACCTTTTCTACTCTCCTTATTTTTCTCAACAATCAAGATTTCCTCAGCTCTATCTTTGTAGTCCACAGCTTTGTTGAAACTTCCTTTCTGGCCAAACTCACACTGTTTTAAATTATCCTGTTGGGCTCATTGCTTTTGATTTGCAACATAATACTGTCTAAAAGCCTCCCCCCCCCCGCAATAGCCATGCCACTGCCTCAACATTTGATTGCCTTGAAATTTCTTCTGCAAGATTAATTAGTCCACAGCCATTAATCTTAGTCTAGGCAAAGTCTCTGGACATTAGAAAAATGCAGACAAACTTTCTGCTAAGATACAGCATACATAATCTGAACTCCAACAACCAATGCAATCCGTCTTCCCAACAGAAACCTACCAAACTTGGTCTTTTCCCGCAGGATTTCTATCAACTTTCTGGTCTCTTGAGCTCTGACCAGAATCTCCCATGCAGAATAACCTACCATGTTCCAGCTCTATGCTTTCAGGCAACATCTCCAAATCCTTCCAAACTCTTCCCACAAGCCACTCCCAAAGGCTCTCGAACCACAGGTTTAGTCACAGAAACAACCCCACTTCTTTGGTACCAAATTCTGTCTTAGTTACTTTTCTCTTGTTGTTGGTACAATATACCTGACACCCAAAATGAAGGAAGCAAAGGTTTATTTAGCTCACTGTTTGTGCAGGTTTCAGTCCATAATCAGCTTGCACCAAGGCGGGGTGGCATGGCACCAGGGCAACACTTCAAGACAGCAGCCAGAAAAAGCATCCAAACAAAAAATGGAAGAAAGAGCAAACCTCTTTTCCTTCTTTATATTTTACACAGACCCTACCTCTCCAGGGCTGGTGTAGCAGTCATAAAATCACCTTGCCCTCCTCTTGTACAGGTTAAGTTTGATTACAAAGTGAGAACCTTGGCTTCCTGCTGAGTTTCTTAGTTAAACTTCTAAACTTCTCAAGTTGGCACAATGTATAACATGAGTGTAATTGTCTATGACAGCTGAATAATTAACTATTTTAATATAATTATTTTACTTCACTTAAATATATTCTAATACATAAAGGTAATTCATTTATCTTATTTATATTTCAGAATATTAAAATTAATGATATTTAAACTTTAAAGGAAATCTCATATTAAAATAGTTTATCTTATAGTCTGAGATAACTAATTTCAAACTGTTGTCACCTCAAAATTTTATCAGTTTTGCTGTCTAAATTATAACATACATCAAAAAATAGTGTTTTGGGTGCATTTCTCAAATTATCATTTAACTTTAGCTTCATAAGAGCTCAATCACACAAACATTAATTCTATTATAATGTACTTTTATGAGAGAATTGTGTCCATTTGTTATGGACAAATTGATGAGATGGAAAGATTCCATAAAAACAGACAAATGGTGCATGGAGAAATAAAATTTTAGAGTTTCAAGAAAATGTGTTTGCAATGTACAAATACATTTTTAGTTAAAGTTTTTCGATTGGATACAGAAACAAATTGACAAGATCTTATGTTATGCCTATTATGTGCACAATACACTCACAAATATGTATACACATTTATGACCCACCATTCTCTCCCTAACCAACACACAGACTTCACAGACTTTCTAAAAGTGAAAGCACTTATCACTGTAACATGCATACTTCTGTGCTTTCATAAGCATTTCCATGTGGGAAATGTAGGAATCACAGAAAACCTGACATTATTTTAACATGAACAATATAGGAGTGTAGAGAATCAATAGGTTAATTTTGAGTATAATAAATTTAAAACACTACTTAAATATCCACTTTAAACGTGCAATACTGTATTTGGGTACACACTTCAGGATTTCAAGGTAAAAATGTGGACAAGTGATAGAAATATTTATGCCATCAGCATTTGAATGGCATTCAAAGATTAGTTAGAGAAGTGTAGACAGAGATAAGTGTGTGTGTGGGGGGGTACATGCCATGGATCCAGTGAGCTACAATTTTAGTAGATCATGCAAAGAGGTAGAACCCATCAAAAGAGACTGTGAAGAACAGGTCACTCAGAAAATAGGTCAATCTGAAGGTGATATCATTACACAAAACAAGAGGACAAATTGTTTCAAGAGGAAATATCCAGCTGTTTCAGAAAGGATTTGAGAAACTTGAAGTAATACAGATCAAGAATTGGAGATTTGATTTGGCAACATAACTTGCTTAGTGTCCTGAGCATATTATTTAGCCTCCTTTTGCCTCATTATTGAATGGAGATAATAACATTTTTGTTGTTAGTACAATGTGTTGCTGACATCCTATGTACTTCACTTGGACTAATTGTTGAAAAACATCTAGAAGGGTGACCATATAGAACTCACTAAATGCTAATGAAGAAAGTGGAAGTGTACAATATCAATATGGCAATAAATATCTCTACCTAAGGCAAAAATCCTTCTTTAAAAGAAATGAATATATATTCTGAAATGCTCCCAGCTTAGTGTTCTGTTACCATGTTGGGCTTCATCATTAAGTCTCAATATAATAAGAGGTATGACTCTTCCTGGAAGACAAAAGACAGACAATAAAATACAAAGAGATTCTCAACTTCCTTAGTTATCTTCCTATTAACAACAACTGTGTATTGTTCAGTAATATTTGGACAATGTAGATTTGAGTTTTTGAAAGTCTGAGTTAGGTCAAACTATGGTCTTAAAATATCCAACACTGAAAATCCATGCTATGTTATATATTCCATTATAAATTATATTGAGTCATGTTATCTAGTAAAGACTCTCAGAAAAACAAAAATTAAATTACAGCACTGAGATACTTCAAATGCATAAAGAATTTCTGGTAGCAAAATGCTAACAACATAGAGTATCTCAAATTCAAATGCAATGTCTTCAAATTAGTTCTAAAATGAAATTAAAGTTCAAGAAATAAGTTACATTTTAAGTTAAAATCCAAAAACTTTAAAATGAATGAAAAAAGCTTGTAGTCCTGTGACCTTGTCTTTTCAAGTTAAAATTTAAAAAATTTAAAGTCCAGAATTTTTTTTATTCCAATTCTTATAGCTTCCTTTAAGGCAAACTAATTTTGGATGGTTTGTAAAAATTATCTCTGATAGGATATATATTGTTTCTTCAGGGTTTAATAAATTGTGCTTATTCAATACCAGCTTATCAGCAAATAAGGTACAGCACAAATAAAATTAAACATAAGAAAAAAAGTTTGATGTTATAAACTTTAAAAAATTTCAGTTTAGGGGAAAATTTCTGGAAAAATTTGATTTAAAAAAACCCTATTTTAATTATAGGTCTTGAGTTTTCAGTGTAGAAGTTGTAGGGTAAAAAATTAATTAATATATAAGTCTCCAAAGGGAATAGTAGCAGGCATCTACATTTATGTCCTGGTGAAAATTTGAAATGCACAGAATTTAAAGACTAAGCTTCAACTGCGGATGACTTCTGCAGCCAAGAGTAGCCTCCACCTCAGTATCCAATGGGATCATGGGCCTCCCTTCCCCTGCACCCAGATAACTTCAGCTGCTGAGGGGAGCCTTGGCTGCCCTTTCCTTGCACCTGAAAGACCTCTGCAGCCTATGGGATTGTTGGCCACCATACCCCCATGTCTGGATAACTTCTGCATCTGAGGAGAGCCTCAACTGCCCTTTCCCTGCACCCGAAGGGCCTCAGCTGCTTTTGGGTTTGGTGACCACCATTCTTCCCACCTGAAAACCCTGAGCAGCCCACAGATCATCATGGACCCATTCCATCATCTGCAGTACCTCAATGGGCTGGCGGGAAGCTTGGCAACCCCAGCCCCTACACAGAGAGTCTGTGACAGTGTAGTAAGTCTCCTCCTCAAGTAGAGGACCTCAGTGGGCCAACAGAAACCTCAACAAGCCCTCCCTCCAACTCTAGGACCTTGGCAAGCCAGAAAGAGCATAGGTGAATCCCGTTTCCATATAAAGAACACCAGGTGGGTTGGTGAAAGTGCCGATGAGCCCTTCCCCTTTCTGGAGGAAATAGAAAGGACCAAGAGACCCCCAGTGACACATTAGGGTCCCAGCTCAGGCACACACTATAAACAGGTAAATCTGGCAGTTCGGAACAGTCTGAAGCTGCAGTAACAATAGGAGATAAGTGTTGGTTTACATCAATACTCCTAGGTTAGCCAACCTAGGAAAAATACAGGACTCACTCAACAGGCCCTGCAGGATGAATTGAGGTGACTGGTCCCTTCCCTACACTACAGGATGCAGCATTTGGGAGAATGTCAGCCACACAGTAGAACCCTAAGACACACATAATGGACAGTTAAGACTATCAGTATTTAAAAGACCGAAATATTAACTCAAGAGATGAAAATGAGAGAATGAAAAAGCAACATGCAATTATAAACACCCAATCCATCAGGAATGAGTACAGGAGACATCAATATAGAGAACATTGGAAGTCATACACCTAAAATCTCTGAAAAGATAGTAAGTGAAATAGAAAACAAATCCATATAGAAGAAATCAGAATAGAAATAATCTCCCAGGTTAAGAAAAAATGACCACCTTCATAAAGGAGTTGCTCAGCATAGCTAATGAAGACATAGATAAGACAGTACAGGAGCATGGGAAAATGATGGAAATCGTGGACCAACAATATAGGAAAGAAATACAGTGTGTAAAACAAATTCATTGAGATAACCAGGAAATTAAAAATTCCACTAAAAGCTTGTGAAACTGCTTGAATGAAACTGAAGATACGTTTTCAGACCTTGATGACAGGACATCAGATAGCGATCATGAAAGGAAAGAACTTTTATAAATAACAAGGGATCGTTAAATAACAATTCAACAGCTTCAAGATGATGCAAATAAAAACACTGTAAGACCAATAGGTGTCATGAAAAATTTGATAGGAATCAAAGCAAATGACATAAAAAAGAACTATTCACAGAAGTAATAGCAGAATATATCCACAA
Source organism: Dasyprocta punctata (assembly GCA_004363535.1). Classification (NCBI taxonomy): domain Eukaryota; kingdom Metazoa; phylum Chordata; class Mammalia; order Rodentia; family Dasyproctidae; genus Dasyprocta; species Dasyprocta punctata. Next base: position 88,477 of record RJWM01004792.1, read on the forward strand.
CATGAGAAAAGAATCTGATATACAGGTATGTGAGGCATATTGAACTCCAAAGAGTCATAAACAAAATAAATCTCCATCCTGATATGTAATAATCAAGATCACTGAAATTCAGCATGAAAACAGAATGCTAAACGTTGTTAAAGAAAAGACACAACTCACCTATCAAGGAAAGTCCATTAGAATCACAACATACTTCTCAATACAAACCCTCAAGTCAAGACAAGCTTGGAGTGAATTATTTCAAACCCTGAAAGAAAACAACTTTCAGCCCAGATTGATGTACCCTATAAAACTTTCTTTGGAATTGATGGAGAAATAAAATACTTTCATGACAAAGAACAAATGAAGTTCATGTCCAAAAAAATTAAAGCTAAAAAGAGTACTGAAATACATACTAGAGAGAGACAAAAATGAATACCATTCCAAGAAAAACAACAGAAATAAAACACTAGGCAGGGCGAGCAACTAAAGCAGGGGACCACAAACAAGAAAATAATATGACAAAGTTAAACCAGTACATATCAGTTATAACCATCAATGCAATTCACCAATTCACCAATTAAAAGAAATGGGTAGACAGAATGGATCAAGAAACAGAATCCATCAATATGCTGTTTACTAGAAACACATTTGGCTTGAAAGGGAACAAATAGACTGAAAGTCAAAGGATGGAAAATAGTATTTCAGGTGACAGGAACCCAGAGAACAACCAGGAGTAGCCATTCTGTTTGCAGACAATGTGAAGTTCAAATGAAAAATGATCAAAAGAGGTAAAGAAGGTTGCTACATACTCGTTAGGGAAAAATACAGAGGAAGAGCTAATAATCATAAATATATATGCAGCAAATACAGGAACACCCAACTATATAAGACAAATACTAATAGGCATGAAAAAACAAAAATGCAATAACACAATTGAAAGAGTGACCTTAATTCCCCATTGTCACAAAGAGATAGATCAACTAGACAAAAAAGTCAGCAAAGAAATAACAGAACTCAATCAAACCTGTGAACAAATGGACTTACAAGATGTTTGCAGTGTCCCATCCAACAATATCAGAATACACATTCTTCTCAGCTGCACATGGTACATTCTCTAAAATAGACCATATATTATCCCAAAAAACATACTTAAGTAAGTGCAAAGGAGTTGAAATTATCCCATGTATATTATATACCACAGTGCACTGAAGTTGGAAATTAATGACCAAAGAAACTGAAAAACCTACATAAACACATGCAAATTAAATAACATCCCCCTGAACAACCATTGGATTACAAAGAAAATTATAGAAGAAATTAAACAATATTTACAATTAAATGAAAATGCAGATACAACATAGTGAAACCTGTAGGATGCAATGAAAGTCGTCCTAAAAAGGAAATATATAGCAATGAAGTGTCACATCAGGGAAACAGAATGAGCAAAAATAAACAACCTAATGCTGAACCCCAAGCTCCTAGAAAAAGAAGAGCAAGTCAATCCAAAAACTCATAAAAGGGAGGAAATTATAAAGATCCAAGCAGATCAATATAGTTCTGGAAGATCAATATAGTTCTGGAAATGTTAGCAAGAGCAATTAGACAAGAGAGAGAAATAAAAGGGAAAAATAAAAGAAAGGAAGAATTTAAATTACCACTATTTGAAGATAAAATGTTACTCTAGATAGAAGACCCCAAAAACACCATAAAAAGACTACTAGAGTTACTAAACAAATTCAACAGTATGGCTTGATACAAAGTCAACACTCAAATATCAATAGAATTCCCAAAAACCAAACTCACTGAGAGAGAAGCTATGGAAATGACAACTTTCACAATAACATCCAAACCAATGAAACACTTAGGAATTAAGCTAACAAAGTATGCAAAAGACCTACACGTTGAAAACTATAGGACACTCAATAAGAAAATTGAAGAGGATGTCAGAAAAAGCAAAGATACCCCTTGTTCTTGGTTGGGAAGAACCAACATAGAAAAAATGGCCATAATCCCTAAATGATTTTACAGATTTAATGCAATTCCAGTCAAAATACCATTAACATACCTCACAGATCTAGAGAAATAATCCCCAGAAGAGATGTAGAATAGCAAAGGCAATCCTGGGCAACAAAAGCAAGGCAGGAGGCATCACAGTCCCTGACTTAAAATTATACTGACCCTTGTCTATCACCATACACTAAGCTAAAGTCAAAATGGATGAAAGATCTAAGTATTAAAATAGAAACACTAAATCTACTGGAAGACAAGGTAGGTAGAAATGTGAAGACATGGGTAGGCAAAGAGTTCGTGAACAAAACACAAACTGCATGGGAGGTACTTCAAAGAATCAACAACTGGGATCTCATCTTATTAAAAAGTTTTTGCACTTCAAAAACAATCACCAACAGAGTGAAAAGAAAATCCACAAATGGGAAAGAATTTTAGCCAGCTGTCTCTCAGGCAAAGGGCTTATATCTAGAATGCATAAAGAATTGAAAAAACATCAGGCTCCCCAAATTCAAAGACCCAGTCTAAAAATGGGCATCTGAAATGAACACACACTTCTCAGATGAAAAAATACAAATGGCAAATAAATACATGAAGAAACGTTCAACATCATTGGTCATTTGAGAAATGCAAATTAAAGCAACATTGAGATTCCATCTTACTCCGGAAAGAATGGTTGCTATCAAGAAATAAACCGACAACAAATGTTGGCAGTGTTGTGCGGAAAAATGAATGCTTTTCCACTGTTTGTGGGAGTGTAGATTGGTACAGCCTCTGTGGAAATCAGTGTAGACATTACTTAGAGACCCAAGATTGGAAGTCTCATTCAGTACAGTTATTCCCCTTCTGGGTATTTTCTCAGAAAAATTGAAAATGACATGCTACATTGATATATGTGCACACATGTTTATAGCAGCACAATTTGTAATAGCTAAATCTTGGAAACAAGCCAAATGCCATTCAATGACAAAATGGATACAAAAGATGTGGTATTTTTATATAATGAAATATTACTCAGCTATAAAGAAGGATAATCTTGAGGCTTTTATAGGTAAATGGAGGCAACTTGAGACCATACTCACAAGTGAAATAAACCATACTCACATTTGTAAATATCATACTGTCTCCCTAGTGTTAAAAAAACCTGAAAGTAATAAAATTCAAAATATACAATAGATATTGTGATATTGAAAAGAAAAGAAAGCGCTCAAAAGGAAAAAGCATTTGGATAGAGAAAAAGACTAAGGATAAATATTTAATATATTATATATATATATATATATATATACACACACATATGTATACAAGATAGGTAGCTATACTACCAAACATTTAGTTCATCCAAAAGAACAGTTTGTGCTTTCATTGTTCGATTGTTTGATCATTTTTCTTTTTGTGTCCAAATGTTGTAAACTGAACAACTACTTTTAAGATGACAATATGCGATATATTAATTAGTGTTAATTTTCTACTATTTTTTGAAATTCTGTATCATTTCTATCCTTTTTTCTGTTTTGCTTTTTTAAAATAAAAAAAGTTTAAAAAAAGAATGAATGTAAATTTCCAAGTGCATAGGGCAATAATTGAAGAGAACTGAGTCAGTTTCAATAACATACATGCGAACAAAATAGAGGAAAAAGTTTGCAGAGACCAATCTTAACGGGTAAATAGAAAAACAGGACTTCAGGAAAGTCGGAAGTAGTTGTAACATATTTTATAGGAAGATTGGTGATAAATAAGCTGGCATTGAGCAAAGTGTACTTAAGTCCAATTTTGCCAGTACTCTACAATTAATTCTTAACATCCCAGTGTTGCATCTTTTTTTAGATTTGAGTTGTTTATCACAATTTAATATTTTTTGAAGTATCTAAAAATTGATGTGGTTTTTCATATTTTATGTTTTTTCTATGAGTTTTTCTATTATTATGTGTAATGTATGCATTGAGAACTGATTATATATATTTTCTACCTGTTATTTTATCATTATTATTATTATTGGTGTACTGGAGATAGAACCCAGGGAGTTTTCACTGAACTGCATCACCTCCACTCTTTCCCTTATATTTAATTCTTTATTTTGAGGTAAGTTTTCTCTAGTTCACTAAGTTAGTCAAGCTAAGTTTGAACTTAGGATCGTTCTGCCTCAGCCTCTCAAATGCTGGAATTACAAATGTGCACCACCACACTTGACTCACAGTGCTTATTTTAGCAGACAATTAAATTTGAAAGCAAACAACATTAACCAAGTTTTTTTTTTCTACAGTACTTTCCAGATACAATTTATCTAACTTATCCCTTCAAGGATGCTTCTATAATTTGTTTACTGATAAAACAAATTGACTTTGAATACAAGTGACCAAAGAGAGTCAACACAGATTGCAGGTGATTTTGGGAGATACATTAGAAACTGCTGTCCCTGGCAGTCCCTTAATAACAATCAGAGGTGCTACTGCACATGTCATGCTGGAGAGATACGCAAACCCTGTAAGCAAGGTCATTAGGAAGTTACTAGTTCAGGTATGTGTGAAATATGGGTTTAGGAGACTTCCAATAGATGCATACTGATATCGCTGATTATATAAAACAACAATCTGATAAAGCTGGAGAAGCATTATTCTAAAAGTTAATAGTTAAGACCATGCCTTAAAATGACAACCAAATAAATAAAAGTACAGAAAATGTGATATATTTCACTCTGTAGAGCATGATTTTTCATTTAGGTTAGATTAAATGACTCCTTATAAACTAATTTTTACCCATTTCAAAATCACATATTCTTAGGTGTGTCCAAAAGGTGAGGTGACATATATGAATACATTACCTCCCTTAGCAGGACTTCACAGATAATTATGCCACATATTCATTGAGGGAATCAGATAATTCAAAGAGAAAAGCAAGTTATGTTGATTCTGATTAACAATTCACTTTTCAAATATGAATGACAGAATTATAGCAAATTTTCTTAAAAGCTCATTGGTTAAAAATTATGTTGAGCTATTGTTCCTAATATTCTTTGTTATTGAACTGTGCTCTGAAACCATCTTATGGATATTTTTTCCATTTCAGCAAGAAAAATCATTCCAAAATATGACCAAAAGTATGGTGAATGCTGCTGTCACGTGTTATCCTACTGAAGAACCAGGATCTTCATTTTGAGAAGCAGTGCATAAATTTTTAGTAAGAGTGTGAGACAAGTTTCAAACTCTTCAGTGTAGTCGGACAGTTGTGAACTATAGTTGAGAGGTGTTTTTTGAAGTGTAACAAAACACTGAGATTTTATCAATTTCTTTGAAGTTGTGTGGTTGTGCCACTTCAGCTTCAAGTTGTTTAAGAAATGTCACTGTGGGTAATGAAATGTTTGTCTGCTGTTATCAGACCAAGATTCGAAATTCTTAGTAGAAATCATCCAGTTCTTCTAGTGCCAAGAAAGTGTATCATTCAAGCTTTATCATCAAGGTAATGTTGATTGTAGAGTATTTTATGTTTGTGTGTTTGTTTTACTCTGATAGAATTCTGAGAGCTGAATTAATAGCCAGGAGCACTATAATGAACTGTAAGTATTACATGGTCTTATTAGAGCATTTAAGAAATGATGTCTATAGAAAATGGCATAAGAAATGAGCAAGTGGTCTCATCTTCCATTATATCAATACTGCTTTCACACAGTACTTCTAGTATAGCAATTTATGTGAAATAAAAACATCATGATCCATCTTCATTTGCCTTATCCATTAGATCTGGCACTGTTTGAATTCTGGTTCTTCTTCAAAGTCAAATGACCCGTGAAAGGTAAATGCTTTGAATCTGTTCAGGACATCAAGTTAGCCATAACAGTTCAACTGAAGACCCTTACAAAACACTTTCCAAACCATTTCAGAAAATGGCAAGAAGGATGAGATAAAATTTCTTCCAAATGAGGGGAAGTAAGTTGAAGAGAATCAATGAAAATGTGTCCTTTATTGTAATAAATTTTTAAAATTTAAACATATATGGTGTATTTTCAGCACATCTTGCATATGAACCAACAGCTGACTTGTGACAAAATATATAGTGTTACAGAGATAAAACCTATCAACTTTTTATTAGTCAGCTTTCCAATTTTTTTGATGCATGATCTGTCACTCACAATTTAGAGAAGGAAAAACTAAATTTAGCTCATGATTTGGGGACATTCTATCCATATTCAGCTGTATCCAAGGCAGGAACAGCATTATAGAAGGATATGGCAGGACAAAGTTGCTTAGTTCATGCAGTGGGAAGCAGAGAGTAAGGGATGTGGAGCCAGGGATGGACAAGTGAGAGATCATATATGGAACACAAGGTTTTGCATGTATGTCTCACCTTAAGACACCTAGGAGCCTGTTTTGCTAATCTGTAAGTATTTGTTAATCTGATGAAGTCAATATCAGGATTAGTAATCAGAATCCAATCCTTCTCAACTTTGCATCCCAAAACACCTAAAACTATAGTTAATTTCCATATAATGAAAACAGCAGGTTCAAATTCTGTATAACATAAAACAGATATTTTGAGTACAATATAAACACAACTGTGGACATAATTGTAAATGCAGCACAGATCACTTCCCTAAAGTCTCAACACTTCTCAGTTTTTCATAGACCCAAATACAGAACTCTTCTGAGACTCAAGGCAAACTCTTAGCTGTGATCCTCTATGAAATAAAAACTTAATAAACAGAAACATCTCCATTCCAGAAGGGGGAAATAAGAGGATTACAATATTGAACAAAGGATGATTGAAAACTCAGCATGGAAAATATTAAGTCCTGTAGTTCTATATTTTGAATCCAAGGCACACAGTAGGAAACATGAATTCCAATAGGCTTGGCTGATCCCAAACCTATGACCTTGATGGTTGAAGCCACACAGCCTCTCTTTTTGTCTGGCTCCATTCAAATCTTGCAGTTTTTCTGGACAGGCATTCTGTGTTCCTGGCACCTCTGACTTACTGATGCAGCTACTTCATCTTTGGCTTCCTTCTCACAGGTTACCCTCACAGGGACTTCTTACCTTGCCTCCCAGATCTTCCTTTGAAATTTGGGTGGAAACCTCCCTGATCTCTCAACTCTTACATTCTGCATGCCAGTAAAACCAGCATCATGTAGCCAGCAAGTCTGCTGTCAGCAAAACAAACTCATACCATCTCTTCAGTGCATTTTTGATATCTGAAAAAGTAAAATGTATCCTAGAACCAATTCTTTAAGATACTTTTTATGAGCAGATGTTCCAAGGACTCTTTTCTCAAATGAAAGATTGCAGGAAGCCTCTTAAATGGTCTTATACTGTTGGGCCTGTGATGGGTAGGATCTTGCTGATTTCGTCCTCTCAAGACAACTTTTTTCTTGTCTAACTACAAAGAAATTGTTTTAATGTGAGTCTCTTCAGCAACTACACTTCCTTTAGTTCCAGTTTAACATATGTTTTCCTCTGGCCAAAGTTTACACCTTTCTACTTTTTCCCGTTTTATTTTTGACTCTGATTTTCACTGTATATCTGGTTAAAAGGAGCCAGCAGTACTCATGCCACTATTTGAATGGTGGGGACATCTTGAAATTTCCTCCACTATCTTGATTAATCTACCACTCTTAATCTTTGTTTCATTCAAATTTCAGGATCTGAAAAAAATGTAGACAAATTTTCTAGAGTGTGACACACATTCTCTATGTATAAACTCTATTGAAGTCCTTATTCCCAGATTAAACTTCCTAATCTTGGCCTTTACTGTTTGAATTTCTGTTAGCATGTTTGTCTTCTGAGTTCCTACCAGAGTCACGCATGCTCTTCTTACAGCATTCTGGGTCCTTCAAAGCTCAGTTCTCCAAACTTGTACAGCAAATCTGTTGCAAATTCTTCTAATTCATGTGGCTAAGCATGGACATAGTATTAGCCCAACTTCTTTAGTACTAATGTTCTGTATTAGTCAACTTTCTCATTGTTGGAGATGATATCTGACCCTCACAACTTAATGGAAAATGGTTTAATTTAATCATATTACATATGATTTGTAGGGATTCACTTGATAATAAACTGGTCTCAAAATAGGAACCTTATATCTGAAGAATGTAGCAGAACAAAGCTGCTTAGTTCATGCAGACAGGGAGAAGAGTAACGGAAGAGCACCATAGAAGAACAGGCAAAAGATCATATGAGTATGAGTACATAAATCCATGCCTCCATGACCCATTGAGACACACAGGAGCATGCATGTCTTCTAGGCATTTCTTTTCCAATAAAGGTGATATATGAGGATCAAGAGTCACAGATTAGAAGCTGAAGATGATCTTTTATAAACCGAATAGGAAGGCTGATGACTTGAGCAGAAGGTCAGGATTTGTATAGAAATGATCAAGGGTCAAAGATCTCTGGTCTCAAGACGTGCCTTTTCTCTTATCAGAAGTTTTTTTTTTTTTTTGAGTGAGGAAGGGTGAAACAAAATTGGGTGTGTGCCCACTGAACACAGAGTGTGCAAACTTCTGGACAGGAAGGGGTGGAAATGTCCCTCAAAGTTTAATATTGCAAGATCTCATTTTATCTTTACTCTCAAATATGGTTTTCAATATTATATATCATTTTGTTTTATAATAGACATACAATTTGTACTTATCATGGATGATACAGGATGCTATTGTATTATTTTAAAATTTATGGTTATAAATTCTCAGCCTCTTCTAATATAGAAAAATTAGTCCAAGAGAATAAGTCTATAAGTTTGAGATAAAATTGTCCTTAGCATATTTACATGACTGTTTTGGTTGATTCACTGTATCAACTTGAAATGTTTAGAAGTTTGACTGAATAACTCAGCAGTTCTAGGGTGTAGCGGACATGTCCCAGGGAGGTTGTTTATGTTCTAGGGTGCTGTAATGGTTATTTAATTGTGTCAGATTGAAAAGTTTAGAAGTTTAAGTGACTAAGCATGGGGTCAGGGTCCTCACTGTGTAAACATACTGAGCCTGTGAAAGAGAAGAGCTTGTGAAACAGTAGATAGTGTGAATGTTACACCTGCCTCAGGGCAGGTAACCTGCTTACAATATAATGGGGGAAGAAAAGCTTGCCCCCTCCTTTTTTTTTGCTCTTGTTGCTTTTGTTGTCTTCTGCCACCCTTAAAGTTTCCCCTCTGCCAGGTCAACCTACCTTGGAGCCAGTTGATTATGGACTGAATCCTCCACAGACTGTGACCACAATAAACCTTTCCCCTTTAACTGTGAGTGTCGGGTATTTTGTACCAGCAACAAGAGAAAAGTAACTTACACAATGACTAATTTATGAAA
>RJWM01004793.1:0-97812 GCA_004363535.1 Dasyprocta punctata
ACGCGGGGCATCCCTGCCTAGAGGCCACTCCCGGCCCCACAATGCACTGCGTAGCGCGTCACTCGGAGCGGCGGGTCCAGGCTCGACAGGTACTGCCCAGCCCCTTCCAGTCCTCTTTCCTGTGCCTTCAGGGTCCCTGGGACCCCTGACTGGCCGCCGTCCTCGCTGTCCTGCCGCCTATCTCGGCCTGCCCAGGTCTGGAACCGGGCCTGTTCCCAGGGAGCCGAACGTAGTTGGGCCGCGGAGTTCTGAGGGGCGGACGAGCGAGGACTGCGTCCCCTTGGCCTTGGGTTTGCGGGCCGCACGGGCGGCGGTTCCTCCTCGGCTGGCCTGCACCGGGTGTGAGGCAGCCCGAGCAGGGACGTCTGAGAGGGAACCGTCGCCCTGGGCTGCCCGTGGTCGGTGCGGGCACTCCCTGGCCCCTGTTAGGTGACCCGAGAGAGCTTGAGGTGGCGTTTCCTGTATCTTGTAGGCAGGGTAGGACTAAACCAGAGGCTTGCCATGCATTTTGTGGAGGACTGAATGAGCGTTAAATTCAGAAATTTGTCTGCGCTGGCTCACGGAAACTCCTTGAGGCCCTGTTCGGGGCTTTTTGGGAACGAAGTGGCCTAAAAGAGACCTGAGCAGTTGGCTTGACAAGTGGAGGTCTGCGAAAGAGAACTCGGAACCCTCGCCGGCTTGCATCTCTCCGCTTGTAAAAATGGCTTTAGAATTTAGACCTGCTGCGTGATTTCCTGCATCATTCACCTGGGGAAGATGGAGCGCTTCAGAACCAGCTCTCCTATGTCTGTTCAGCCAAGTAAAGCCCAGTCCAGAGCCAGAGTGTCAGCCACCACACTGGACACGATAGGATCCCAGTTGATAGGTGAAACGACCACTTTTTAGAACTCTTCAGTCACATTCCATGTCATTGGCATTTCTTCACATTCCAAGGCTGTAAGGAATTAGGTAGTACCTGAAGTCTGACACCTGTGACCATTCCCTAAATAATGGGACATCTAGGTATTTCCTGTATTGAGAACCATCACATCAATTTATTCCTTTTAAATCAGTGTGTGACTGATTGAAATTTAAATATATTTTCTGTTGCCATACTAAAGAAACTCATGTCCTATCAGAGGGAAGCAGTGATCTTCCTCTCCATATTTGCGTTAGAAGTTTGCTTATATTGAGAAGCAATGGCTCATAGGGTTGTTAGGGTTAGTCCTAAATTTAAACTCCTACTTGCTAGTTTAGGAGTTGAACAACTTACTTAAACTTTCTGGGCTTGAGTTTAAGCTAGTAGTGCCCACCAGACAGGTTATCGAAGAGCTTAAATGAGGTAATGTGTAAAAGTGCCTTGTCCAGGGAGGGTAATCAATAAGTAATATGAATAGCAAATACTGAATACCGTATAGCACTTTCAGTATATCAGAAGGCAGGGTTAAGGCAGGGCTAGGTGGTTTACATAATCCTATGAGGGAGATTGTATTTACTATCAGTAAAGGAACCCTCTGAGATACTATTTGTAGTCGTATTTTACAGGTAAGGAAGTTGAAGTTTAGAAAGGCAAAGCTTGCTGAAGATACATACATGGCTGGCTTGTGGCAGAGCCTGGATTTGAACCTGTGCAGCCTGGCTCCAAGTTTCCTCAGGTGTAAAATGGAGGTTGTGCCTACCATCTGTGAGTTATGTCACACTACATAAATGCTGGGAATTGGCACGTTGTACATATGTTGGAGGGCCTACTCCTAAGTGTGGGTATAATCCCACACTAAGTCTGTGCAAGTGCCTGTACTAGGAGTCCCAGAGACTGCTAGTGAGGCAGGGGGCATAAACAGAGCAGCAGAATACATTTTGGTTCTGCTTGGTACACTTTTCCCTGTCCTTCTTTACACGGTCTGCTCCTATTCTGTATGTCACAATTATAAAGCCAGGCCCCAGGTTAAATCTCCTCACAGATCTCAGGTAGCACTTTTAATAAAATAACATATACCAAGTTAGTGTGTCCCAAACTTTTGTGTTGTTTTTTGTTTTTTTTGTTTTGTTTCTTTTTGTTTTTTGAGACAAGTTTTCACTATTAAGTTCAGCTGGCCTCAAACTTACTTTGTAGCCCAGAGTTGTCTCAAGCTCATAGCGATCCTCTTGCCTTGGCCTCCTGAGTGCTGGAATTACAGTTGTGTGCCACAACGCCTGTCTTCCGAAACTTTGGTATCATATGTATGATAATTTCATAAACAAGTGGACATTAAAAAAAACTCCTGAAATTTTTACACATGCAAATTTAAAATGAAATGAAAATTCTTTTAGGTTAAATTAGGAGAAAAACTGGTACTCAAAAGCATATCTCACAGATCTTGCTGAAAATATAGGGCAAAAGTCAGTTAAAGATCACTATTTGATAAATACAGTAAGAGTACAGGTGATGTGCAGACAAGGTAAGGATCCTGAAGGTGGTGCTTGCATGATTGAGGTTTGAAAATGATGGGCTAAAATGAAATATAAGTGATCCCAGCATAAAGTACTTTTTATCTCTAAAGAGAGAATGAAAGCCTTTGGCTGGTAGATATTAAAACTGTATTTTGGGTTTTATTACTTTTTGAGAGATGACTTCCTGATGGCTCGGGCCTGAGGTCATTATCTGACAATCTTCTGAAGGTGAGGGCTCAGTGCCTTGTTATCTTGGGTTTAAGAGATTCCTAGCCATCTGGTTTGCCATCGTGTGACTTTATTTTCCTCAGCCTTCATAGATCTACCTAGATTCTAATTTGGGCTTTTTCCTCTAACAGTTGTTGGGGAAAGAAAATATAGGCCACTACTCTGATTGCTTATGAGTTTTCTGTTATTACTAAAGGCAAGTATAATGTTTTCTGTGTTAAAAGTGAGGACTAGTAGCTTAAAAATTCATCTGTGGTCCTGATAAGATTAAAAACAAAACCAAAAAACCCCCCAAAACTACTACCACTCCCAAAGCTTCCCATGCAGTTGTAACCTCTTGCTTTCCATAGCCACTGGTTCTTCCTTGGTTTTCTCAACCACCGCTTTCTGGTCCTTTACCCTAGTTTGGTCTTGGTATATACAGTTTCTTATTTCTACTCGCACAGTCCAGATCAGAGATTGGAGATTTTTTGGTTTGGGTTTTGAAAGAAAGTAAAAAGAAAAAATGGAGTGATATGTTTACTGTTGATAGAGAAGAGACTTTTTATCCTAAGATGATTGGAATTTGTCTAGCGAGTAATTAAGCCTGGTATTGTTCATTGTTTATTCTTCTGTTTCTTTTGTTTCCATAGACTCAATTAGTTTGGTTTCTGCCTTTTTCTACTCACAAAAATTTTATCTACTGATAAATAGAAACAGTCCTCAGACAGCCTTTTAAGGATCGTGATGGAATATAACTGCTGTGTTTTGCTTTTGATTACCAGCCTAAAGTATGTATTAGGAATATCTGAAATGCAAGTTTGTTTAACTAGTATTCTGATTAGTAGAGTGGTAGCCAGTGGAGCCTGTGTTGTATTTATTCTTTTCATTTGAATCTCTGTGATTTGGAAATGTTATTTCTTGGAACAGGAACTATATAATGTCTGGCATAATATCTAATTTATGGTAGATACTCAGTAAATGTTTAACGAAAGAATGGGACATACGGGTTGCTAAGAGCGAGTTTTTCTTAGCATGTATTTTAAGAAATGTGAGTTACATCTTTTTGTTTTTCAAGTCATTCAGAAAAGTAACTTTCACAACTATGTGAAAGTTGGCAAACTATTAATAAATTGTACTCCTGATAAGGTCCTAGAAAAATCAGGAATAAAAGTATACTATGAAAAACAACATTTGGAATTATAAATCATAACCTGCCCTCACATTAATCCCCAGAATGGCCATACTTCTGAAAAGACAGTGGTTTTATATTTAAATATAAAGGTAGGGTATAAAGATATTTTCCTCTTTTCTTATACTTGGACTAAATGTTACCGTTATGGTTTAACAAATAAAATTTAAAAAGAGGAGTTTATCATGTAGATATCATTCCTTGATGGGTCTTACCTTCTCTTGATACTTTTTTAAAAGAGAAAAACAAAACTAGATGAATGAGGAAAAGAGTGCTGATTTGGATATATAACACTAAGTTTTTTTTGTTTTGTTTTTTTGTGGCACCGGGGATCGAACTCGCAATCTCGCGTTTGTCAGACAGGCGCTTAAGCCACTGAGCTAAACTTCTGGCCCTAGGGTCGCACTGTATAGCTCAGGCTGGCCTTGCGCTCATGTTGTAGCCCAAGCTGGCCTCGAACCTACAACGCTCCTCCTACCTCAGGCCTCCCGCGTACTGGGATTAAAGGCATGTGCCACTATGCCCAGTTTATAACACTAAGATTTTAATTTGAAGTTTCCACCACAGTAAAATGAGTAGTTTAATTTGCTGCTAGTATATTTCTCCTTTTAAATAACTGCAGGAGAAAAATGTTAGCGGGTAATGACGTACTCATGCCTAGAGATTCCTCCCCTTTCCTCATTAAAAAAGGAAAAGGAGGTAGTAAATTTAATGCTTGGCTTTATTAGTTGGCTTGGTTTTTATTATTAAATCAGTTACCACCATGAATGGACAATCAGATTTAGACTTCATACAGCAATGAAAACTATCAACTCCTGATTTACAAACTCTGCACCGGTTGGTTTTCTATGGCACTTTTTGTTGTATTGCTCATTTGTTTTCTTTTTTCTTTTTTGAAATGGGATAATATTGACCTATCTTAAGTGAGCTGGTAAAAATTAATTTCTTTTGTTTGTTGTGTGTGTTTTTTTTTTTTTTGGTACTGGAAATTGAACTCAGAACCTTGCGCTTACCAGGCAGGTGCTTATGCCACTGAGCTATATCCCCAGCCCAAAGATTAATTTCTGAAATAATATTATCTCTGAAACAAGTCTGTGAAGTCCTATTGAAGTTTTGAATTTTTGCCAATTACCTGTACTGCTATGGTAGTAAAGAAAAATTTAGTGATACCGCACTCTGATGGCCTGACAGAGAAGTTATCACTTAATCTCAGGTGGTGAACATATTATAATTCAGTGATTTTCAAAATATAGTCCTAAGGACAGTAAGCATAGTAGTCACATTGGGAATTTGTTAAAATTGAAGATGCTCAGGTCCCACCCGACAAATGGTAGATCAGAATCTTGGGGGTGGACCTGGAATTTGTAATCCAACTTCCAATTTCTTACATGAGTTTAAGTACCTGCTTTGTTTCAGAATCAGACCTATGAAATCCTTTCATTTGTTGTTAAGCATAATCACAATCCAATAAAAATGTCCAATATGATTTACTTTTTGGTAAGAAGATTAAGAACAACATTATTCTTTTAGTTTTACAATTTACACTATGTTGGATAAAAATTATTTTCTGACTGTGAAAGTAATATATAATGAGTTTCAGACATTCCTAGGTAAATGGATGCACCTTGAGATCATACTCTTAAGTGAAATAAATCCTACACACATGTGTAAATACCACATTGTTTCTCTGGTGTGAGAAACAAAAAGTGTAAATAAGGACGAAAATGTATAATAGGTATTGTGAAATAAGAAGAGAATGTTCAAATGAGAAGGGAAAAGTAAAAAAAAAAAAAGAGAGAGAAAAGATGTAAACAAAGCTTTTGTAAATGAGGAGAGGTGGAGTTGAAGGTTGGGTAAGGGAATGGCAAAAAAAAGAATCAAGTTATATTGTTATGGGAAATGCAGTCTCAAACTGAATAGAAGACTCTTTGCACCGAGGAATCTAGAAGGCAACTGTTTATTATGCTAGTGAGCTAGTGGGACCAAGTCCAAATCACTAGCCAAGAGCCAGCGTTGAGTCTCGTTTAAATATAACTTAAAAGCAGGAAGTACAAGTCCTTACATGATTGGTCAGATGGGTTGAATTAAGTAATATATTGTCAGGAAAACTAACTCTAAATATATTTACTTAAAAGGAATTATCGTAACATAGGAACATCCTGGGGATGAGGGGAGGGGTTTCAAGTGGAGCAAGCAGAATTGAAAAGTATCTTTGACTGGATTACTTTGCCCCAGCCAAAGTCCTTGAAGCCAGTTAGAAGCAGTATACTTTCTTAATTAAGGGAAACATAAGCTGAGAATAGTCAAATTGGCCCAATGCATTATCAAGGCAGACTGAACTCAGCAGAGTGTTTACGTGGCAGGCAGCAGGAGCATAGGCAGAGGCTACTATTTGATTTTATCTTGCTGTAACACGTCTGTACATTTGTTATTCTGCAACTGTGCATTTGCTAATCATATAATTGTGCCCTTACAATATCACGTAAAGGTACAAATTTTCTATGATGAATGTGATCATTATATATATCTAAAATGTACCAATAAAATGTGATTTAAAGAAAGGAAAGTAATATATGTCCTTTGTAGAATATTATGAATATTTGAGAAATTGTAAAATAACTGTCACCCAAAATACTCTTTCCTGGAGATGAGCATTATTTTGATTTTGGTATCTTTCCTGTATTGCTCCATTTTCTCCTCCCTTTATTTCTGTGAAAAAATATGCAATTTTTATCCTGTTTTTTGAAAAACTTAGCATATTAACATTTTACCACATTAAACTCTTTGTCATATACATAACTTCTAGTTGCTGCATAGTTTCTGTCATATGGGTGTACTGTAATTTATTTATGGTACTGAGAATTGAATTTAAGACCTTGCTCTTGCCAGGCAGGCATTTGTGCCACTGAGCTATATCACTGGCCCCTGTAATTTATTTAATCATCACTCTGTTATAGGATTTTTAGTTAGTAGAATAGCAGTTTAGACTTTTTTTTTTCCTGGATCTCTGATTATTTTCCTCCAAATCAGGTTAAATATTTAAACTTACTGAAGTCATTCACCATACATGTTTTTAAACTCTTGTCAAAGTTGCCAAATTGTTTCAAGAATGGTTTTATAGCGGTTTTTACTTTGATGTATACTTAATGAGAATGCCAGACTGAGGCAAGTATTATTGTTTTAAAAGCTAATTTGTCAAGTGACGTCCATATGCCATTGTTTTAATTAGTATTCCTCGACTACTAGTAAGTTGAACATTTTTGCATATGCTTACTGGCTTCGAATTTAATTTTTATCTAACCAAGCTATTCGTTTTGTTTTAGGTCTTCTCTGTCGGTTGAAATGTCTGTGATTTTGTCTGCCTCAGTTGTTCGTGTCAGAGATGGACTGCCACTTTCTGCTTCTACTGATTATGAACAGAACACAGGAATGCAGGAGTGCAGAAAGTATTTTAAAATGCTCTCAAGAAAACTTGCTCAACTTCCTGACAGATGTACACTGAAAACTGGACATTATAACATTAAGTAAGCCTTCAGTGTGTGCATTAGAATCACTTGCCTAGTGGTTGTCATTTTAGTGAAGGTTAAGTCATTGTAATAGAAATTAGTGTTTGATTACTTTAGGAAACCTGTTCAAGTCAATAATCATGTTGTTTTAAACTTTAGTAGTCATCATGTTATTAGTCTTTTTGCAGTTTCTCTGCATTTATATTTGGCTTTAGAAACTTGTAGTTTTCAGATTATAGATACTTCTTATAGTTTGCTCTCTAGGTATTTACTGGGTATTTTATATATCTAGGATTTTAGTAGACAAACAGTAATGGAAATATAAACATTTGTACCTGATACCTGCCCTCCAAGAACTAAAAAACCTTATATTCTAGTAAGTAAAACTGGCTGGGAGTGGGTTTAGTCCTCAGTACTACAGTAAGCTGGGGATGGGGAGTACAACTGGTTGATGGGCTAGAGTGTGACTTTGTGATGGCCACAGGCCTCTCTGCAAAGACACATTTGAGCAGAGACCTAAAAGGAGGCAGTTATATGAAGGGTGCTGGGGGTGAAGAACAAAGCTGAGGTAACAGCCGGTGGAGAAACCCTTTGACACATAGCAAGAAGTGGAGAAAAAAAAAAAACCATTGCTGCCAAAGCATTACAGATAATCAATAGAGTGACAGAAGTTGAAGTTGTAAAGGTAGGAATAGGGCAGGCTATACTATATATAGGGCCTTCTAGGCCATGGTGAGTTTGTTAATCCGTTGAGTCTAACGTAGAACTGTGGGAAGCCATTTGGGAGTTTTAAGATGGAGAGTTGCGTGATCAATTTTGTTTTTGAGTAAATCATCCAGGGTGTTTTGAAGAATGGATTCTCAGAAAGAGTGGAAGCAAAGAGTTCAGGTAGGAGACTCAAGACAGTCAGGTAGAGGTGGTGATTGTAACTTAAAATAGGGTGATAATGAAGAGAAATGGTTGGATTTGGCTTTATTTTGGGATTACACCAACAAATCTTTCTAGTGGATTGAAGTGGGATGTGTGTGAAAAAGAAAAAGAAATGGAAAAAATTTTTAACCTAAGGAACTGAACACATAATGAGACTGAAAAGAGTAAGTCTAGAGGGTTTAAAAGTGCTTCACTGGTAAAAATCAATAGTTGTGTTTGACATGTTAAATCCGAGATGCCCATTAGACACCCACAGGCATAGTCAGGTAGGCAGATGGATGTGTGAGTCTGAAGTTTAGCAAGCAGGGCAAGGATTTAGGTTTGTGAATCAGTGTATCGTTTGTAATTAAATCCATGGGAATAGATGAAACCACCGTGGAAACCATACATATGAAACAATTGGAGAAGAGTTAACTTCTGAGTGGTGTGATGCTGACTATGCCTACAGAAGGAAATACAAGAACAAAGTCATAATTAATAAGCAGAGGGTTTCATTATTGAGATGAGATGTGATCCATGTCTCCAGGAATAAATAAGATTTGGCTGAGGCAGGGCTAAGGGCTCCTAGGTGTAGGGAGGAGAGGCAGAATAAGGAAAATATGTGACTTAGCATGATAGATGCATCAACCTGCTTGGTCTGGTGTTAGTGGATTGTGATTTAGGGATAGCTGTGAGATGTGTGATAATTACTTGAGAGACCAGATTCCAGGTTGTCCTGAAATTTCATGTTGAGGGAGTTTGCTGTGATGTAACAAGTTGTAAGTAGTTACTGCTGTGAGTTTGAGGAAATTAATCATTAAGCAACTCTGATTCTTGTGGCCCCAAGGTTCCCACCAGTCCGCATTCCCCCTACACAAGTTAAAAATTCCTTATTGTGAGTTTTTAAATAACAGTTATTCTATAAGCATATTTGCGTGCTCTTTTTTCCTGGTTTATTTTTCTTTTCATCACGTATAATTTAAATCCAGCACTATTTTCTCACATCTCCAACAGTTTTCTCAAATAGAGTTTTTATGTCTTGGTTTGTGTTAAGCAGAAGTAAAACATTAAGACAAATAGATTTAAGGGAAACTTGTAAAAACTTCTTTTTTTTTGTGGCACCGGGGATTGAACTCACAGCTTTGCGCTTGCCAGGGCAGGCACTTAAGGCACTGAGCCAAACTCCCGGCCCTGGTTTTTTGAGGCAGGGTTGCACTATGTAGCTCAGGCCGACCTTGCGCTCGCGTTGTAGCCCAAGCTGGCCTCGAACTCACAACGCTCCGCCTACCTCAGCCTCCCGAGTGCTGGGATTAAAGGCGTGCGCCTCCACACCCGGCTGTAAAAACTTCTTAATGTGTCATTTCGACCACTTAATTTACTGAAAGGTAATGCTACTATGGTTCTTTAACCAGCAGCCATTCTTTTGTTTACAGAATGTTCTGATTTTGTTGTTTTGCTCTGTACTAGTAGAATGAAGAGTGGAATGGAATGTCTGAGAAGAGAGATAAAGCAGAGAGCTCAACTTACTGGAGCATGAAGTAGGAAAATAAAAGTGCAAATTGAAAAGAAAATGCCAAATAGAAAGATACTTCAGATGCCTGTGATCCCAGCCACCCAGGAGGCTGAGGCAGGAGAATCACAAATCTGAGGGCAGCCTGGGCAACTTCTTAAGACCTGATCTCAAAATAAAATAAAAAGGGCCAGAGAGGTAGTACAGTGATAGAGTACTTGCCTAGGATGTGCAATACCCTTCATTCAGTCTCCAGTACCATAAAAAATATGGAAGAACAAATATGGTCAAGACCGATCAGATGGAATACCTGAGATAAAGGAAGGAAGGAGCAAAGACAACTAAAGCTTTGGAATTGATCAGAATGGTAGTGTTGCTGTCAGAAAGGAAAGGATCAGCTATAGGGGTGAGCAAGAAGAGAGATAATGAAACTCCAGTTGGTCATTTTCACTGAAGTTATGACAAGTCTGTCCAGTGGAAATGGGATAGACATTTTGGAAATACTCATGTTGATGCTACTAGAATTATGAGGGTAAAAGTGTTCTCTGAGTTTAGGGGGAGGTCCAGAATAGAACCTCAGAGAATGTCCACAATTACATATTTAGATCATTTGGGTAATGGAAAGATAATACTATGTTATATTTAATGAGATTTAATGAGAAAATGCTTTGATCATGATGGCATATTAAGATATGATGTCTTTGACTAATTCTGTTTTTTGGAGCAAAAACTCAAAACATTCAACTAATTTAAATAGGCTCTTATAGTGCGCAGGGTCATTATTTTGAATTTGAAGTGTTATTGAATCAGGGTATACCAGGTATCAGAGTTATATAGGAGATTTGGTTGAATTGCATATTGATATCAGTAGGTTTCATAGACTTAAGCAAAAACAACTTTTATGTATTTTTCTTTCCTCTGCTTTATTTTTTTAAAGTAGAGAGAAATGTAGCAAAAATTTAATGTTCCTCCAATTCTGCTTAATTGTGAGTTCTAGATTTTGTATTATATTCCATCTTATTCCACGCAAAGGCTCTGAGGCAATTTGCAAAATAAATAATAATAATTGAAGAGCAAGTCCATGAATCAGATGAAGGAAATACAAAGGTAGGATAGTAGACTCATTGACATTTCCTTCTGGAGGTGCAGACTGTATAGTTCATTCATTCCTTAGAAAGAGTCTACACGTACTGCTTGGAGTTTCCTTGTGGCCAAAACAAAGGAGGATAATCAGGATCAGTTACAGAACTCATGTCCACCAGGTGAAAATATTGTTTTTCATATTACTGAGACCTGGTGTACATGAAGAGGGACAGCATTTGGGTAGCATTTTCCCAGCAGCCATGAGTGAACTTTTGTGATTTTTTTATATATTCTTTAGTATGTACAAGTGGTGTGTTGTGAAAAGAAGTTTTATGAGAGAGTTTAGGAGTCAGAAAAATCAAGAGGCATCTAATCTGGCCTGGTGCAAGAGTACAGTTCAGGTATTTGTAAAGAAATGGATTACGTGGTTTTTACAGCCATACCTCTGTGCATGTTGTACATGTTGTACTTGTAGCCAAGCTTTTAAGAGGGTTTGTAAAACAGAATTTTTAGTTTTAGTTCCTGTCAAGAAGCTAGGTTTCATATATTTTCTATTACTGATAAGAAATCTTGTTAGTTAATTTTCCATTTGTTAAGGTTTTTACAGCGTATGACAATGAATATAGTCTGAAATATGTGAAATTGGGAATTTGTGTTAGCTTCAAAAATTTGTCAGGTTAACTGTTTAAAATTCTCTGTTTTTCTAAAGCTCGGGAATCTGAGGTAGCAATGTCACTGGAACTGCCCCGAGGCGGCCCCTTTCCCTCCTGATCATATGCAGTGCCTTTGCCTTCAAAGCCCAGCCTGCCTTCTTCCTCACTGCTGCTGCGGCACGTCATTTCTCTACAAGTCTCACTTCCGTGGCAGCTTGTCTGTAGAACTTGTGTGACTGGTTTTTTCATAATGTGTTAGCATTTCTTTATTTTCCATTACTGTTTGCGCTCTGGGTTGTAACTCCAGAGAAATTGATCTGTGGACTATACTAATTTTGAGCCCTCATTTTTTAGCATTGTGGTTTTCAAATTTGTACAGAAATTGAGGTACCAAAGTAACTAAGTGTATCATTATATGCTAAATCAGGTGATACCTTACATTAGCTTCTGTTTGAATAGGTTGAGGAGAATCAGAGTTTTGAGGAAAAAAATTAGGGGAGCAGCACTTAAACTTTTCTCGCTGGGTGTTGTAGGAAAGTGGTGTGTCTCACCTGACTGTGGCGGTGGCCGGGCGCTTCATTTCAGCTGGTGGAGCACGGTGCACGGCCTGCACTTAGAACAGTGTCTTGCACATGTCATGGTAGCTGCCAAATGAGAAATCGTTGTTGTGGGGCACTGGCCAGAGGTATGTATGAGATGGATATGCAGAGGTGAGGGTCTTTTCAAGCCACATGCGCCAAACCTCCTGCAATGCATGGTTAGAGATTAAACAATAGCCTATCAGGCGACATGTCCAAGCAGGATCAAACAGACTGCCTTAAGGAATGGATGCTCTGGCCTGCCTTCCTACAGGTTGTTGTGGAAGTTTGGCAGTGTTTACAGACCACAGAGTCAAGTCTTCATTTTCTTCAAAAGATTTTAATTTTGGGGAAACCTTGTTGATTGAGCAGTTTGGTGCAGATTGTGGGAGTACCAGGTTTTGTGATCTCTTTCTGCTTTCCATAGTGATATTACTGTTCGCTCTGTATAAAAATTTGAAGAACTCATCTGATAAAAGATAACTTAAGAGAGACTTTCCTAAAGGTGAAATAATTACGTTCTGTTTGAATAGGTTAAATAGATATTTTACTACTTAGTAAAATAGATATTTTACTACTTAGAAAACAATACCTAAAGCAGTAATGATGAACAAATGAAAATTGTTGTGTTCCCTGACATCATACTTGACTTTGAGTATTTAAAAACATCGTTGTACATTTTCAGATCTCTTTTAACATATGAAAAGATAGATATCCTCTGTGAGGTTAGTCATACCCTATTGTGAGTTTTTGTGCAAGAAAAATTCCTTAGGTCTTTCACTGTGAATTCATTTGAAATTTAATAATGGCCGTGAGCTTCCTAGGCTCTCTGCTGGGCTGAAGGTTCACTTTCTCTGTATTTGTCCCCAAACTGCTACCTACAGTCCTCTTTTAGGCCAACCTGCCTTTTAGTTTTAGTCTCTAGCAATGCTTTCTCATTGAAGTAACAACTTCAATAACTCAATTATTGAGTACCTGCAATTGCCAGGCACTTGACTTACATTATCATTAAACTAAAACAGCTCTTGAATGGCTAATAAAGGGAACTCTTTCTCAATTGCTGGGGACAGACACACATTTGTACTAGTTTTAGCCCCCCCCCAAATGATGAAGGGTAGGAGTAGAGCTAGCTTATCAGATGTTACTGTTTGGAGTCTTTCATTTCTGCAGTTTCTTACCTTTTGTGAATACCCTACTTCCTCAAAAATAAGACCTATCTGGAAAACAGTCATCCTTGAAAACTAAAGATCAGAAATGCCAGCCCCAGTCACCTTGCCTTACCTGCCATTACAGAGTAGCCACCAAGCAAGAGACTAGTGAGGTATGATCTGCATGACACTGGCCATCACCACCGTAATGACTGGTGCTCATTTTCCAGTTGGGTCTTATTTTTGGGGAAACATGGGTAGATATTTTTATTCACAGATTAGAAAACACCATGCAGGCAGTTCCAGGCTTATTTCAGTCCACTTGACGACCTCTGTGTTTCTAGCACAGGCATTTAATTGCCTTTGTTTGTCATGGTGCATTTCTGGATAATCGCTGTGATTAAAGGGAATAAGGTAGTTTCCCCACCCCCTGACTGGGGATTGAATTCAGGGCCTTTACTCTGAGTTACATCCCTAGTCCTTTCTATTTTTGATTTCTGAGACAGAGTCTCACTAAGTTAATAAGACTGGGCTCAACTTGGCATTCTCCTGCCTGGGCCTCCCAGAGTGCTGAGATTATAGGTATGGCCCAGAGAATGACATACTCTTATTGGCCAGGCCTGAGTCACCCCTTTGATAGTCAGCCATAGACTACAGTCATATAGAATAGGTGGTGGGGCTGGAAATGATTAATTCCCCAAAGGGAAGGAGAAAAGTGATGCTGGGTAGATAGGCATTTGTCTCAGTTACTTTCTCATCACTGAGACAAAATATCCAGCACCCACAAGTTAAGGGAGGAAAGGTTTGTTTAGCTCACAGTTTGTAGAGGTTTCAGTCCATAATCAGTTGGCTCCAACGCAGGTGGCACATGGCAGAGGGGCAATAGTTCATGGTGGTGGAAGACAGCAAAAGCAACAAGTGAGCAAGAGTGAGACAAGCCTGTTTCTGTCCCTTGCATTGTATCCTGTCTACCAGGATTAGGGCAGTGCCAATCCAATCAGTGGACTGATCCAGAAGTCACCCACTCTTGATCCCACCACCTTTAATTCCAGCGTTGTACTACCAATCGATGACACTCTAGATTCAGCCACCTCCAAACAAACCCTGTGACAGTAGGAGGCTGTGGGGGCGGGGCATCTGGACACAAACCATAACGCCATTACGTGCTATCATCCCTATTTTAGAGATGAGGCAAATGAGACTCAGAAGTGTAAAGAAGCTTCTTTAAAATGAAAAGGATAATAAATAGTATATCTGATTCAGCCTTTTGGCTTCAGAATTCATGTTATTCTTAGATAAAAGAAGGGGTCTTAATCATGACCATTAATTTGACTGAAGCAAAGTACCACCTCCTCATTTTTGTTATTGTTGTTCTTGGGACTTAATGAGGAGCAGAGTATATGTAAAGCCCAAAATTGATGGAACAGTATTGTCTTTTTGGAGACTGGGAGTTTGATAGAAAGGGTTGTGATGGGGGTTGCAACCCTGCAATCATACCAGCAAAGTTGGAGAAGATAACTGGTGTATCCTGCTTTCCTGTTTTGTCTCATTACTAGCATCACATTACATTTCTACTCTTTACTATGCCAAAAACGGATTTTTGGCATTACATTACATCAGCTCTTGTGAACTGCCCAGGGAATCTAATTACTCTTTGGGATAGGTTCTGGGAGAAAATGAGACCTAAGTACAGTAAATTTCAGTAATACAATTGGTAAATTAGGGATTGTCTATGATCGGTTATCAAAAAAAAAAAAAGTAGGATCTTTATTTTTTGGGGTATAGTGGTATTGAGAATGGTAGGAAAGAATAGATCAGAGATAGATTAAATCTGCCTAAAAGAAGACGAAGGATTCTAAAGGTAGATTTTGCTTGGTCTGTGTTTTATCCAGGGCTCTGTTGATGAATTCACCTTTGGCTCCTGAAAACTTCTCCTTTAGCTCTCTGTTGTAAGTTGCCATTGTCTGGTGTATTGCATATTAGTAAGCACTTTTGAACTGTATTTAATAAGGTTTAAAATTAGTGGCTAAAATTGGCCTTTTATTCATAGAATAATTGTGTTCATGATTCGACTCTTCATCATTAGAAGGTATGAGAGGAATGAGTGAGAAAATATGAAGCTCCTGGTAGAATACTGTATACGGCAGACACTCAGTGTTAAATGAGTTCTTTCTGGTTCTTATCTCCTTACTGCCTCTCTGGTGGCAGTCTTTTTTTCAACTTATTTCTTATTAGACATACATATTTGGAGACAATACAAACCATAAGGTATGCTCACTGTCATAATCTCAACCCATTTCATTTAATATTTAAAAGTTTAAACGCTTTTAATGGATTTTGTTGTGGAAGCTTATATTTCAGAAATGTTTTTCTTATCCTTAGCATTTTAACAGTAGGTGGAAGCCGGGCGTGGTGGCGCACACCTTTAATCCCAGCACTCGGGAGGCTGAGGTAGGAGGAGCGTTGTGAGTTCGAGGCCCGCTTGGGCTACAACGCGAGCGCAAGGCCGACCTGAGCTACATAGTGCGACCCTGCCTCAAAAAATCAGGGCTGGGAGTTTGGCTCAGTGGCTTAAGCGCCTGCCCTGGCAGGTGCGAGATTGTGAGTTCAATCCCTGGTGCCGCAAAAAAAATAAAAACAGTAGGTGGAGATGGCATATATTACTAGCTAACTCCTCTGCAGCCAGGAAAGTTATTTAGTGGGCAAATGTGGCTACAATGGTGAAGCAGATTTTTTGTGGGTAATGATGCAATTATAATATGAAAATTATATGTAATACAAATATTATTACTGTATCAGCTTATTAATCATTTGCTGTATATCTTGTCATTTAACATGCTACAAAATGCAGTTTGTACATTTAACTTATTTTCTGTCATAGTTTCAAATACATTTTCAATAATTGTATTGCAAGGTCATGGTAAGCAGGAGACCTTGTCTTTGATATCAGAGCTTATAGTGTGAACTGCTAGACCTATCCCAGGTGTTCTGTGATCTTCTTAGGGGAAGATTATAGTATTGTTTTAATTATTAGTTTGGTGCAACAGCTGAGAATTGTCCAAATAATGCGTTTAACGAGTGATATGTAAACTTTATTAGACAGTTGGTATATACAATTAGACATCAAAAAAAGTTTAAAAGATAGTATGTCAGCACACACCTGTAATCCCAGTACTTGGGAGGCTGAGGCAGGAGGATTTATGTAGGTTTGAGGCCAACCTGGGCTGCATAGTGATTTCAAGGCCAGCCTGAACTACATAGTGAGACTTGTCTTTCAACAAAACATAACAAAACAAAAAAAGTATAATATCTGCAAGCAGTTACTCATTTTGTTGGATTTTAGGAATCATTTGTATGTGTTGGATGTATGATAGAATGCACTTTTTTAGCAAAGTGATGAGAATGGGTAAACCTCCTTATTTGGAGGTTGGACTTTGCCAATATTGCCAGTCTAGGACACACTTAATCCTGAATGAACCTGAAGAAGTTCTTAATGCATCTTGCAGAAAGGGAAATCAATGATGTGGTAAGATTGGATAAATTCCTTGGCTAGAACAAAGGCAATCTGTTTCACCTAGAAAGACGCAACCCCATTGGCACCAAAGCCCGGAAGTAGAAAAGAATAAAATTTTAAAAAGGGAATTAGAGCAAAGTCAAGTGAAAAAATAGCAGTTTAGCCAGGGATAGTAGCACATGCCTGTAATCCCACAATGGGGAGGCTGAAGCAGGATTGCTGCAAGTTCAAGGCCAGCAGGAAGTACATAGTGAGAGTGAGACCTTGTCTCAAAAAACTAAACAATGTAGCAATTTAAACAGGAGTGTGTGTGTACTATGCATGTGTACACATGTCTACTAAAACTGTGTAGCCACTTGGGAGTGCTCATTACAGAAGTCTGATTCTTTCTGGCACCTAAGAATGTCCTTGACTTTGAACATGTTGAAGATTCTGTAACTTGAACCCTGAAGCCTTCTGACAAAACAGGGACTGGAAGAGTGACTACTGTCTTGCCTCATTTTTTTTTTTTTTTTTTTTGTGGCACCGGGGATTGAACTCACAACCTCACGTCTGCCAGGATAGGCGCTTAAGCCACTGAGCCAAACTCCCGGCCCTGGTTTTTTGAGGCAGGGTCGCACTATGTAGCTCAGGCCTGCTTTGTGCTCGCACTGTAGCCCAAGCTGGCCTCGAACTCACAACGCTTCTCCTACCTCAGCCTCCCAAGTGCTGGGATTAAAGGTGTGCGCCACCACGCCCGGCTCTCTTACCTCATTTTGTCAAGTCCTTATTGAGCTTCCACTTTGTGTAGATACCACTGGGCTATACAATTACCTGTGTGGTATATTCAAGAAATTAGTGTGTAAATGAGTGAATGATGCCATCTTATATTCACTGATAGAGCACTTGTGTACCAGACACAAAATATTCTAGAGTACAATGGAGAACAATACAGCAATCATCACTGCTTCCATAGAGCGTATTTATTAGTGAGAAAGACTACAGCAAATAAATACATAAATATGCAACTACAGCTTAGTAGTTCATGAAAAATAACAGCTACTATGCTAGTCCAGGAAGGTGGGATCGGTTTAGATTGTGTGCTCTGGGAAAACTTTTGAGAACTAAAGGGTGAGTAGGAGTTAACCAGATCAAAAGTGGAGCATGGAGGAGGTGGGATTGGGAGCATCGCACATGGGGAAGACAGAGATTCTGAAGGTCTTGGGTTGACAGTGGGTAGGCTGGTAGTGATTGGCTTCCTTGAGGAACTGAAACAAGGCTGGAATACAGAGGATGAAGTGGAGAAGTTGGCAGGACTTCTGAGCTTTGCAAATTACAAATGATACAAGTTCCAAAATCCTTAAGTTGCATTACTTTTAATGTCGGAAAAATAGAGATTGATTTGTGGCTTGGAAAGGTGAAAAACTGTTGGTGGAATTAGGACATGGTTCATTTTAGCCATACCATGTGGAACTTGGTGTTGTGTTGTGGAAAGACTATGGGCTCAGGAGTCAGAACTAACTTTATCCCAACTGTGATTCTTACTGATGCGTGGCCTTGGAGAAGTTACTCTGCCTCCTGAGCCTCTATTCCTTCATTTGTAGGATGAAGATAGAATCCCTTATTGTAAGAATGAAATTATATAAAGTATGTGAAATACTGAGTAGAGGTCCTGGCTCGGCATAGTAGTCAGTAAACATGCTGCCGCCACTACTGTTACTCTTCCTTGAGGCAGAGGGACAGCTGCCATACTGTCTATAAAACAGGAACTTAGCACACCTCTGAAGTTGGACACTTCTAAAGTATGCACAAACTGGCACAACTGCCAGTTTTCTTTTTCATTTTCCCAAACCCATTTTATTTCAAAGAAGAAAAGAAGGGGAAAAAAAGAAAAAGAAAAAAACTGAAACAAAATTTCAAACCACATCAATTGGGTCTTTCTTTTTTTTTTTTTTTTTTTGGCACTGGGAATCAAACACAGTACCTCGTGCTTGCTGGGCAGGGGCTGTGCCACTGAGCCATATCCCTGACCCAGGTTTTTTTTCCTTTTTACAATTATGAACCAACTGAGCTGATTCATACTTTTGGAAAGAAAAAAACTCTTTATATTTCAAAGAAAAGCGGCTAAATTTACTGGGAAAAACTGTAATCCAGACATTCCTAATTTAGTGACTGAGTTCCTTGTTAAAAGAACTGGTCACTAAATGAGGAATTGTAGATGGTATGTACATTACAATATTCAAAACAAAGAAGTGGTCAAAGGAAACTTCAACATGGTGAATTTGCTTTTATTTGCATAACTCTATTTGTAGTACTGTAATGTACAATATAAACTACAGTACTGTAGTACACAGTACAATCAGCAAAAATTACAGCACTGTATAAACAAGATGTACTGTACAAAAAAAGACATTGAGGCTCTATAGAGAAGATATACAGAACTACATGTATATTAAAAGAAGATGGGTCATAAGTCTGAACAGTTTTTTAAGTAGGAAGATGGTTAAACAAGGAATATCTGTAATGTAGAACACCATAGCCTTTTCAGAAAGTATCATGCAATTATGGTAAAATAAAGACTTTCTGAAAATGTCAACATATGATCTTTTTTTAGTAGCGTTTCCTTTATTGTGCATACAATTCTGTAGTTAAGTTTAGCACAAGAAAGATAAGCCATTTGAGATAAACTGTGACTTACTCTGTTATTACTATGGAAATACAGTATAATACTGACATAACAAAAAATGGAGTCCGAACTTTTGAGTCATGTTATGGGAAGGTAATGAAATAACTCCTACCAAACTGACTGGGAGTTTTAAATGTGTGGAAGCCAATTGCCAATTGTGTTCAAGTTATTCAGGTTATTTGGGGGATGTGTTTGAATGCCTAGGGCATATCAAAGAATTTTGATAATGGTAGTAAAGTTCTTTGGAGGAAGAGAAAATCACTTCAGAAAGCATATTTTGGCTTTTGACTTAAATATTAACTTGTGGAATAATTCAGTATGCAATGGCTAAAGTTTTTTGATTATGATCCTTGAGAAGAAGTATAGTTTACTACATAGTTTGTATCCCTTCTTTCCCCCTCACAGAGAAGTTAAAGTTTCTTAAAACAATATACCATTCCAGTATTTTCTGTTAAATTCTACTTCATTTTTTAGAAAATGCCTAATTCACTCACTTTATGACCTACTACTGGGTTGTAACTTACACTTTGAAAAATACTGCAAAGTAGCTGCGTATTAAATGGAACTTAAAGGAATTCGAGGTTATTCTAGAAATATAAGATCAGCACAACTTCACCACTAGTGTATTTCACATCGATATTAGATAATTAATAGGTGTTCACCTTATATCATTTGACTAACTGGGATGGTCTTTTAAAGAGCACACACACACACACACAGAGGCACCCAGAGTTATTTACTCACATACCTGTAAACTCTTATTAGAAAGATACAGAAGAAATGAATAAAAACATGAATTTCCTATGGGATAGAGATCTGGGTACTTGTGGGCCAAGGAGGGATCAGCTATTTTAAGTACAATATACCCTTTCATTTTCATTCTTTAAAATTTGAATCATGGCAACATGTTTATTCCAGTGATAAAACTTAAAAAGCATAAATCCCACATCTACATTATTAGAGAAGAAATGTGGGAGTGTTCCAGTGTGGATCCAGGTTTGGTCATGAAGACGGCTGCCATGAGTGACAGTGCATGCCACAGAAGTGGGGAATGGCAGCCTGCACGCTGTGTTTACCACCCTGATCCAGACCAGCTGTGTTGACAGTGTTACAAAAGGTCCTCATTGAAAGGATTAATTTATGTTCCATGCTCTTATTTAGTTTTTGTTTTTCATTCTCATTTTTTTCTTACAGTACTTATTATACAGTTTGGTCCTTATTTATACTTTCAGTTTCTCACACCAGAGAAACACTGCAATATTTACACATGTGTCCCATTTATTTCACTTGAGTGTGGTCTCAAGGTGCATCCACTTACCTACAAATATCTTAAACTTATCCTTCTTTATGGCAGAGTGGTACTCCATTGTATAAAAAACCCACATCTTCTTATCCTTTCACCAGATAATGGGCATTTGGGCTGTTTCAAAGAGTTAGCTCTTACAAATTGTGTCGCTATAACCATGGGTGTGCATTTATCTCTGTGGTATGATGCTTTTAATTCTTTCAGGAAGATACCAGGGAAGGAAATAGCTGGGTCAAATGGAGCTTCTAGTCCTAATTTGTGTGTGTGTGTGTGTGCTAGGGATCGAATTCACAACCTCATACCTGCCAGGCAGGTGCTTAGGCTGCTGAGCTAAATCCGCAGCCCTATTTTTTGAGACAGGGTCTCACTATGCAGTTCAGGCCAGCCTTGAACTCACTTTTTAGCCCAGGCTGGTCTCAAACTCACAACGATCCTCCTGCCTCAGCCTCACAAGTGCTGGGCCATCATGCCTGCCTTAGTCCTAATTTTTTGAGGATTCACTATACTGATTTCCACAGTAGTTGGACCAATCTATACTCCCACAACAGTGGAGAAGTTTTCCTTTTTCCCCACAGACCCACCAGCATTTGTTATTGGTTAATTTCTTGATAGCCGTTCCTTCTGGAGTGAGATGGGATTTCAGTGTTGTTTTAATTTGTATCTCTCAAATGACTAGTGATATTGAACATTTTTCCTGGCTTTGTTTTTGTTTTTATACCACACTTCTTTCTTTTTAACTATTTCAGAGTATATGTTCTAAGATAAGGGATAGTCTTACTTAACTACATATAGCAGTCAACTATTGTGAATGTATATAGAGAACCCTTGCCTGCTGTCCTCATCGCGGTCCAGGAAGGTTTATATTTGTAATCCCATGGAGAAATTATTGGAATTCTAGAGTTAATTCCATTGTGTCACTTCCAGTGCAACCATGACGAGAATACAGACACTAAAATATATATACAGTTGTGGGGAGCCAAGGGGTCCTAAGTCCAGTCACAGTGGTGGTTCACTGGAACAAAAGGACCCTAACCCAGAGCCCAACCCGGGTTTTATTAATTCTCCATGAGGGGCGTGGCTCGGGGATGAGTGACAGTGAGAGTGGCGGGAAATACGTGACTGCCATGACTACCGTGAGCTGGGCTAGGTAGGAGGTCTGAGGTCACCTCTGTGATATGCAGAGGGCAAGAAATGCAGAGAGTAATCTGCGTAATACAACTGAGGTAGTATCTAATAATTTGGGGTCAGTGCTTCAGTTCTGATGTACAATCCTTTCTGCCCTGGAAAGTCACAACCTCTCTCTCGAGGCTTGGTCCCAACTGGCAGCATGGAGCACGGCTCTCCATCCCGCTGCTCAACCACATATTTGGGGAGTCACTGGGTGGGGTAACACTGACCTGTCACTTTGCCTTAAAGATTACACATCAGCTCCTCATCCAGCCCAGTTTACATTGCTTAAAGCCAGTTAAAGGGACAAAGAAATAACTAAGCTCTGTACATATCAATACATGGAGATAGGGCCAGGTTTATCCAAAATGGAGATAGTTACTCTTCTTTTCAGTGAGAGTCATCTCTGTGGTTCCCCACAAACGTATTAGGAATAACTTAGTTTAGTTAGTAATAGTTTGGAGTAACTGTTTTCCATTTTTGTCAGTTGACTCTAGAAATGTCCTTGGTAGTATTTCACTCTCCCCTTTAACGTAGGATCCAGATTAGGGTTAGGTTTCACATTTACTCCTTATAGACTCCTTTGGAAATATTGCTATGGTATTTGTTCAGTATTTTTTTTTTTTGCAATATTAAGCTTTTCAATGAATATACCTCCTTTATTTTAAAAAATAGAACATTTGCCATAATGTTTCGTTACAATTAGATTCAGGTTATGTATTCTAAGCCAGAATACTACATGGGTAGTATGTCTTTCTTAGGGTGTCACACCTAGGGACAGTGCATGTCCACCTCCCTGAATTAGTGGGACTAGCATACTTGGTCAATGTGTTGTCTACTTTCCACTGTATAATATTTTCCTCTTGCAACCTAATAATCCATTGGATGAGATTTTAAAACCATGCAAATATGATGATGCTAATCAAAATTCCCCCTAG
Organism: Dasyprocta punctata; assembly: GCA_004363535.1. Classification (NCBI taxonomy): domain Eukaryota; kingdom Metazoa; phylum Chordata; class Mammalia; order Rodentia; family Dasyproctidae; genus Dasyprocta; species Dasyprocta punctata. Next base: position 22,786 of record RJWM01004793.1, read on the forward strand.
ATGCAGCATTCATGATTGTACGTGCTTGATCAAATTTTTACTGTCTTGGTTGTAAAATGGTGATTTTTCCAGTACTAGCACTATCTCCTTATTTACTAATCAGTGTTCACCATTTGCTATGAGCAGGAGTTCTCCCTTTCCCCCTTTTATTTTATTTATTGTTGTTAAATTCCTGCTTGTTCCCTCAGTGATTCATAATTTATTACTGGGGTCAGTGACCACTCTGAAAGTATACACAAAGTTCTGTGTTACTTGAACATCTTTCCGGGGATAGTGTCCATAGCTTTGCTCAGACTCTAAGTGATTTTTAGTCCTGGTATATTAATTTCCATTACCTTTCATGAGGAGTTAGATTTTAAGCTAGCCTTAATATTTGCATGTTTGTACGTTATTTCTCCTGCTTTCTTCCCCAAGTAAAATGTTAGTACCATAGTGTATCCCCTTCTGTAGTACATTCCATTATTTTTTTCTGCTGTTTTTAAACTGTAACTTAAAATGGTATTCTATTTTGATTCTTTCAAATTTTTTGCTGGAATTGATAATAAATATTAGTATCTTTATTGCCAGTGTAGCAGTAGTTTATGGTGTATAGAACCAGTCTTGTGAATCGACAAATTACCGTGATTTAATTTGAAATTTTAAAACCAATGTTTTTTACACTGTAGTTTTATTAGCTCCCTGGGAGTGAGCTACATGATGTTGTGCACTGAAAATTACCCAAATGTTCTCGCCTTCTCTTTCCTGGATGAGCTTCAGAAGGAGTTTATTACTACTTATAGCATGATGAAGACAAATACTGCTGTCAGACCATACTGTTTCATTGAATTTGGTAAGGGCCTGATTTTTTTTCTTTTCATTTTCTTATCTCTATCTGTTCATAAGTAATTTTTTATCTAATATTGGAGGGCAAGAGGAAACTTCTGCTTTGCTTTGTATATAGTTAATTGGTGAATGATCTATAAGTTATATCAACTATTTAATTTAGATGCCTGCTAGAAAAATAATTGTTTGAGCTGTGAAGGGATTTGTGATTATTGGCCCAAATAATTAGTCTCAGAGGACTTTTCTCAATGAGAAATTTATAAAGCAGAGATTCAGAGTTTTGTGTTTGTGTGATAATCTTTTATGGTTTGCTTAATGCAGAACAGTAGTTGGCAAGTATTTTCTGGAAAGGACCAGACAAAACATATTTTAGGCTTTAAAGGCCATATAATCTGCCACAACTACCCAGCTCTGCCACTGTTGCTTGAAAGCAGCCAATACATAAATGAATGAGCATGGTTATGGCCTAATAAAACTTTATTTATGAAAAGAGTGGGAGAGGTTTGGCCTGTGGCCTGTAGTTCACTCAACTCTTGATGTAGAAGGGAGAAAAAAAAGAAAAAAATCCCTGAAGTTGTAAGTAATAAAATAAAATTCCACTTGAAAGATATTTAGAAAGTATCACTTATTGTTTTCATTAAATTTATCCTTTAAAACATACATCCTAATGGTATAAACAGTGGATTAGAAAACAGATTTGGAAGAACATATAGCTAATTGCATATGATCTTAGGTAATTACAACTAGTAAGTCTAACAGGTTTAATCTTTTATGAGATAAGAATTCCCATAAAAATTAAGACTTTATTTTAAAGTTAACCTGTTTTTTGTTTTTGTAATTCCTTGAAGTGGATGTAATACATTCAGGTAGTGTTAAACTCTTAGTTCAGTTATAGGTACTACAGTGTAGAATGTAAAACAGATGAAACATAAAATAATATTAGAAATTTCATGGCAAATGAATAATTTTTATAACAAATTAAACTGTATAAAGTTTATTGTCCACGAACATCAGACTCTCAAATGATTTAATTAACAAATGACTGCAGGAACCTTTTTTTTTATTTTACATAGATAACTTCATTCAGAGGACCAAGCAACGATATAATAATCCCAGGTCTCTTTCAACAAAGATAAATCTGTCTGACATGCAGATGGAAATCAAGCTGAGGCCCCCTTACCAAATTCCCATGTGTGAACTGGGGCCAGCCAATGGAGTAACATCTGCATTTTCTGTTGATTATAAAGGTGCTGGTAAGATTTCTTCTGGTGAGTTTTGGATCTCCATTACTTTGTTAAATTTTTTGTTTTTGTAAGAGCTGAGGAACTCTTGAAAGTGAGTTTTAATATCTTAGATCAAGAACGTGCAGTCCTTTCTCCCAGTTGTATGTAAGCTAGGCTACTAGATATGTGACTAATCAGGAAAATATTTCAAATGGTAATCTCAGAGGTTCTCTTTGCTAAGAAAACATTTATGGTGTCTTTGTCCACATTTATCTAGAAATGAAAACTAGTTTCTTTGTAATGTATATTTGTAGGCTTGTGAAGTACTTTCTTCGCATGTCAGAATGGCTGCATTCAAGCCCCAGGGTGCTTGACTGTCATCAAAAAATGTAAAAAGCTTAGTGGTGATCTACTGGAGTCTCCCCTTCCAAAGAAGAACAGCATCCTCGACAGTCATGACAGGGTGAACCTTCTGCTTATGGAAACCTCACCCAGGCAAGGTGGTGTATGCCTGGAATCCCAGCCACTTAGGAGACAGGCAGGAGGATCTCAAGTTAGAGGCCAGTGAGCAACTTAGTGAGACTCTTGTCTCAAAATAAAAAGGGCTGGGGGAAAGAAAAAAGGAATTGGGGATATAGCACAGTGGTAGAGTACCTCTGGGTTCATTCCTCAGTACTGTACTTCCATCTCTCCAGAAAAGGAGCCCTCATTGTTTTATAAAGTAGCATATGCCACTGTTAGATTACTTGTAAAATTCTTCTTTAAGTGTTAAGCTAAAGTTTGCTTCCCTATAATACCTACTGGCCCAACCTTGTCTCTCTCTCTCCCTCCCTCTTCCTCCCTCCCCTCCCCCTCCCTCCCTCTCACCCTCCACACCCCTTCTCTTTCTTGGTACCAGGAATCAAACTCAGGACTTTGCACATGCCAGGCGGTTGCTGTGCCACTGAGCTCTCTCCCCAGCCCTAACCTACTTTATTTAAATGTCTCTAGTCCCCTTAAACTTTTTGTCAGTGGGTTGACGTCTTCCCCACCCTAGAAGCTTTGTGTATATGTTTGTTAGTTTGTAAAGTCTTCTTTAAGTGTGGACTCACTGTAACACTTCACATTTGATTAGTGTATTCCAAATGTGGGAGAGGGGAAAACAGATTTCACTAAAATAATCTAGCCAGTCACTAAACAAGTAAATAAGGGTAAGAGATAAAAAGGGATCTAGATCACAAAGGGAGAAATGAAATAATTCTATTTACGTATTACATAATCATATATAAAATCCAGAGGAATCTGTTTTAAAAAGACTTGGAATAACTGAGTTAGCAAGGTTTCAGGTATAGTCTATACAAAAAAAAAATTGGGTATAGTCTACATACTAGCAGTAAAAAATCTGAAAATGAATTTAAGAAAATCCCATACAATGAAAACTATAAAACATCAATGAAAGAACTTAATGGAAAGTAGTTTCATTTTCTTGGTTTAGAAGACATTATTATTAAGATAGCTATTCTGCTCAAACTGATACACATTCAGCACAATTCTATGTGTTTTTTTTATAGAAACTGACAAATACCTTAAAATTCATATGGAAATTCAAGAGACAGAATAGCCAAAATAATCTTGGAAAAGAACAAAGTTGAAGGACTAACACATTGACACTTACTACCAACCTATAGTAATTAAGCCTGTGTGATTCTGATTTAAGCATAGACACGTATGCAGATCAATGGGATAGGCTTGAGAGTATAGAAGTAAACTTTTTCATTAAGGTTAATTCATTTTGGACCCTGATATAAGGACAGTAATGAAAGAATAGTCTTTTGAACAAATGGTTACTGGGACAACTGGTTATCTACAAGCAAAAGAATTGAGGTTGGACCCCGCCCCCTTACAATATATGTAAAAATTAGCTTAAAATAGAACAAAGTCCTAAATACACCAAGTCGAACCATAAAACTCTAAGATAAACATAGGTGTGAATTGTTGTGACTTTTTGTTAGTTTTTTTTAGATTTTTAGTGAAAGAAGAAAAAATAAAAGAGTTTCTCAAAATTAAAAACTTACTCTTCAAATATAAAAATCAAAAAAGTGAAAAAATAGCCCACAGAATGGAAAAAAATACTTATAAAGCATATATCTGGTAAGGGACTAGAATCTAAAATATATAAGCATCTTACAACTCAACAATAAAAAATTTCCAGTTTATAAACAGGAAAAGGATTTGAATAGGCATTTCCACACAGAAAATGTCCAGCTACCTAATTATATAAAAAGATGCTCAACATCAATAATCATTAGAGAAATGCAGAGCAAAATTGTAAGGATGCAGTATATCGTTTCATATCCACTAGCAGGGCTAAAAGAAGAGCCGTTGAATCCATGAGTTGTAAGGGCCGATGAGCAAAGTATCCTATGCAGTCTGGTTCCTTCTGTTTCTCTGGGCCATTCTCAACCCTTGTCATTCAGTAAATGCATGAAATGTTACATCTGAAATCTAGAAAAGTGTATTAATCACTGCATCTTTTCTTAGTGGTATAGGCTGCAAGGTGCATCAACTTCGTCCTTAACTTTCAACATACATATTCTAGATCTTTGACCATCAGAAACTGATGGAGTGGGTAGGCTCCCGTAAGTTTGTGATTATTTCCCATTGTCTGGCATGCATGTGTTTCTCAAGACATATAGTAGTATGTGCCATATAACCTAAGGCACATACTACTATATACTCTTCAGATATTGTCAGCATGACAGTAATGTTCTGTGGAGTGTGAAAAATTTAGATCTTTATAGCCAGGGGTCAAAAAACTTTTTTTTTGTAAAAGAACTGGTAGTGAATATATTAGGTTTTGAGGCTGTATGGTCACTCTTGCAACTCTGTGTGTATAATGCACAAAAATAGCCCTCAACAATAGTTACAAAAGAGTAGGTAGACTGAATTTGACTTTTGGGCCATTGTTTGCCAACCTCTGCTGTAGACTGTAATCTCTGGCACAATATGGTAAATGTATTAATAGCTGTCACATGAAAGCAAAATATTTTGATTTCCACTGTCTCTTAGGATAGAGAAAAAAATTTTAGCATAATACTGTCAGGAAATGAATTGATTTACACTGTAAGGAAACTGCATCTGGAAAAGCATGTGCAGTTGGAATGTTTAGTAATCTGTCATTCTCCAAGACACGCCCATTTTGGAGACCTCAACTGGAGAGTTAATCGAGAGTATAATAAACATTACCACCTATGCATTTTGGAAGCCTTGAGTGGTGGCACTGGTCTCTGCAGTCATCTTGGGGATTAGTATTTTATAGTTGTTTTGGTTGAAGGAGCTGCAAGATTTCCACTGGCCTGGCTTTCTTTCGTAGATAGTTTGGCAACCAGTATTGATAAGGATATCTAACCATTAATAAATGTGCTGAGGATTCAGAAGGATAACCTTAATTTGAGGTAAGGGTCCAACTTGACCTACCATGAGGTAGACTTCGTTAACTCTCTGTATCAGTTGACTTCTGTAAGTTTCCTCTCTGACCTTAGATCACCATGATATTTTGGATCATCAAATTTTACAGACTTGGAAAATGGGGAGAATATGGAATTTGTTATAGTTTTAAGAAAGAGTAAAAAATAATTGACAACTTGAACTTACTTTACTTTAAATTTGCTTTCAATTCGAACCAAGCATTCATAATATTTTCTACCATTCCCAAGTAAAATACACTTTTGAGAGGAAACTTCTAAGTGCATTATTCACTGTATTTTAAAATAAGTTTAAGGCCAGGCATACTTATTATTAACAGAAATCTATAGGAGCTCATCATGGGGTCAATAATTATTAAATGAAGTACCATGCCCTGCTTCTGCTTTTTGTTTCTTAAATGTTTTATTATGGAGAATCTCAAATGTATACAAGGTACACAGGATAGTATAATTAGCTCTAATGTACCTATTACTCAACTATAACAACATTTTGCCATTCTTTTTTTTTTTCATCTGTACATCTCTACTATCCACCTGCTTGTTTATTTATATAATTCTTTCTTTTTAAGGGACATTTATAATCTTTGTTATACAAATCTAGTTTTTAAATACATATTTCATTCTTTCTCAGGTGTGGTCAACAGATCAGGAGATGACTGCCATAGAAAAGACAGGTGTTTTTATACTCAAAGATGCCTAGGGAAGGGAAAGGGGAGAATGTGGGCAGAATCTTTATTGTGATTTCTTTTTTTTTTTTTTTTTTTTTTTTTTTTTTTTTTTTTTTTTTTTTTTTTGTGGCACCAGGGATCAAACTCACAACCTCGTGCGTGCCAGGCAGGTGCTTAAGCCACTGAGCCAAACTCCCGGCCCTAGTTTTTTGAGACAGGGTTGCACTATGTATTTCCGGCCAGCCTTGTGCTCACGTTGTCGCCCAAGCCGGCCTCGGACTCAAAATGCTCCTCCTACCTCAGCCTCCCAAGTGCTGGGATTAAAGGTGTGCATCACCACGCCTGGCTTTTATTGTGATTTCTGAGGGATGGAATGGATGAGATAGGATGAGGAGGCTTGAGATTGGCTGTGGCTTTGAGGCATAGGGTTTGTGCTTCAGTGACTCTGGGCTATCCCCAGTTGTGTGATGCTCAGTCAGGGGGTGATAATGGGGCGGGAAATAGTTGTCCTGAGTGCGGTGCGTGGTGGAGGAGGTGGTTGAGAGTGTGAGATACGGACTGACTGGGTTGTTCGGAATGATGAAATGAGACGACATATATAAAGCACATTTGCTCAGCACATGGTGAGCTGCCGCTATCAGTTGTCAAAGTAGTAGTTGTTGCTATTATTTGTTTTTCTTGTTTCCATCTTTGTGCTTTTGTTCTTTCCTCTGTATGAAGTGTACTGTAGTTCTTGTCCTTTGTACCTGATTGTATTTTGTTCATCTTCAAAGATATTCCCTGGTTCTTGTCATTTCCTTCATACTATTTAAATCTTTCCTCTTCAGTATTTCTTAAGTTACTCTAACCAGTATCCCTCTTTCCAATGGGTTTGGTTTTGCACCTTTAAGAACTTTTGTAAACTGTATAGGTCATTGACACATTTTGAGAAATTCTTAATTTTGTTACAAAAATACTAATACTGGGTTCAAAGATGCTAATTAAAGAAAAGGTGCAGTAGTATAGCAGAAGGTACTAGCAAAAGCAAAAACAAAACAAAGATAAAAGCAGAACAAAAACTGTTGAAGTGGCACAGGTTTCAATTTGGCAAAAGTACTGCTTTTCCCCCTACATTGCCTCTTGTTACTTTCCAAATACATCCTCCACCTGGTAATGCCTAGCATCGTGCCAAAACGCCAGGAAGCATTTTGGGTAGCACTGGATAGGGCAATCTGTTTAGATTTTAGATTTTAAAATCTAAAAGTACTACAGTAAAAGAAAATAGCATTCATAGCATAATGTATTAAAATGTGGTTGGATATCTAGTTCAGTTGTTAAAATGGAAAATTGTCCTTCAAAGAGTATCACCTTTCTGTGTGCAGATGAAGCTTTCTTGATAAGTGTTCTCAGAATGCAAGCCACGGGTCTTGGGAAGCCGGCAGGGCATAAATAGGGAAATTGGCATTTTAGAATTTCTTTCCCACAGTGATTTGGCACAGTGCCAGCCTGCCCTTGAGCACAGCACGTACCTTGTCCTTGTTAAAGAAAGTTTATCATTTGCTTTTATGCTTTAAAAATAGGCCTGGTCATTTTGAAATAATTAATTCATAAATAGCATATATCATTATTATAAAGAGAGTACTCTAAGGCCAGAAGGAAGTGTTAGAGAAACTTCAGTGTTGAATTTATGTAGACTTACTATTCATTTCTTAAACAGATCTTCATCAACACATGAAAATAGTAACATCTTTCTGTTGAAGAGTGGCCATGCATTACTTGAGTGTATAAGCTAAGGGTTTTTAATATAGTGCAGAATATTATTTGTGTTTCTCTAAGTTAAATTTGTTTCATATATTTTAAAGATGTGATTTACGTAATCTGTTCAGTTGTAGTTGGCTTTATTCTTGAGGCCTGCATGGAGGATTTCTTTTTGTGTGTGTGGGTGTTATCGGCCAGTTCTCCCTTACTCACTACTGAAAGAGGTAGAGGGAGGCAGGGAAACTGAAGGATATGACTAATTGTAGTCTGATTGGGTAGGTTTTTAAACTGTGAGTTTTTTCTCTACTGATAAAAGATTTGGCATCAATAATATCCAGAGACACTTGATCTATTTTTGTATTAAAACCTCAAGGAAATTGAGAGAACAGGCAGGGGTACAAATGACATTTAAGAAAATGTTTCATGTTACTATTTTCTTCTGAAACTGAGGAATAAATACTTGATTATCATATGTGGGTTTTTGTGTTTTTATAAACTGTTTAGGGAAGCTTTTCTGTTGTAATGGTTGAATATAATTTGCAAAGATTTAAAGCCATTCCTACATTATTTTTCCACCTCATTAACTTCATTGTTGGGCTTTTACACTTCAGTGGTTTAAATAAAATAAAATGTGGCTCTGTTGTCCTGTCTTTGTTTCTGTCACCATTTTGAGGTCTAATGATTGTATATTTAGTTTTGTGTTTTCCTTTGGACATCATCATTAATTCTATTAAGTGCAAAATAATGATGAAGAGAAGCTATTGTTTAATTGAGTATTTTATGCTGCTGAAGCCTTGAAAGATGAGGGGATGTATTTGAAAGATAAAATGGTCATTTCTTCAGCTATTATTTTATCATTTTTGCCTTCAAGTAGTATTCAGCAGACAAGGAACTTCATAACTCTAAGATTATATTCTGTTGTGGAGTTTAGACAGGTGATAACATGAGCTTTCATACACATCCAGTGGTGTTTATAGCACTGGGACCCAAATAAAGGGGAACTTTGCTTAAAAGCAAACCATGTTTGTTCTTAGAAATGTTTTCTAAGCATTTTCAGAGAAAGTAAGAATTATGCAGTGAATTTCCAAGCAAAGTCACCTTTGGAAATAGTTGCACTTTTTTGCAAATAGTAGACATTTTTTAGGCAGTAAGATTTTTTCCTAAACCATTTACTGCCAGATTGGAGCACATTAGCACTATTTATCACAAATGCAAATTAGGTTTCTGTTAACAATATAAAGAGAAAAAAGTTAATTTGGTTTGAGTTTAAGAAAATGGGGCTTTTATGTTGTCAACATTTTGCATTGTGAAAGAATATTTAATTACTAAGATATATAAAATTATTTATGTTTGACCCTTTTAAACAGAGTAGGAAATTTCTGTTTTATAGAAGTTCAACTACATGACATACTGGTGTTGATTTCTAACCATTTCTTTTATTTTCCAGCTCACCAGCGACTGGAACCAGCAACTCTATCAGGGATTGTGGCATTTATCCTTAGTCTTTTATGTGGAGCCCTGAATTTAATTCGAGGCTTCCATGCTATAGAAAGTCTCCTACAGGTACTGTGCTATTTTTGTAATTTCAAGTGACTATACCTATTCATTCTACTTGTTACATAATTTATATATATTGGATTCGGTATTAGTACAACTTACAGTACATGCTCAGAATCTGTGTTCTTTATACCTACCCTGTTGTCCCTTCAAAGCTCATGTTTGTCCATTTGAGGTAGGGTTGGGGATCAAACCTAGGGTGCTCAGCCACTAAGTTACATTCCCAGCCCTTGTTATTTTTTGAGACAGGGTGTTGCTAAGTTGCCTAGGCTAGTCTCAAACTTGTGATCTTTCTGCCTCAGCCTCTGGGAGTAGCTGGAGTTACAGACAAGTGCCACTGCACTGACTTATTTATCATCTACACTTTAGAAGGCATTTTTGAGTAGGTGCTCTGGAGTCACCAAGATATGGCCCTGTGTCTCACACCTTAACCACTTACCAGTCCAATTATTTAAATACAGGATGCCCAATATAGGACTTTTTCATTAATTTTTGTAAGTTAACAGGAAATATAAAAAATGACAATTTATCAATCTATTTGATAACTTTTCTGTGTAAGTTATATCTTAAAACGTTCAATACACAGTATAATATTACGTTCTGGACAGTAGTATCTAGTCTCTTTCTGAATTCTTTTTGGAATATTGTCTTTCTTTGAACAGCACATTTTGCACTGTCGTGTTGTCCTTTCCTTTTTTTTCTGTGAATGGTATAATTTCAATAAAATGACTACCCACTAAATGTCATAGTGAAGATGTCAGTAATAGAGGTCCCGATTAGCATTTTGTTATGCTATATTTTTCAGTTATTTGTTCTATCAGATATAATCTAAATTGTAAATGACTTTTTGAACCCCCTTGTTTTGAATAAATAACAAACGAGTTCCATATTGCTTGGTCCATAAGGTGCATACATACTTTATAATATTTTTTTCCTCACTTTTTGATTATAAGATAGCATAATAGATGTTGATCAGCTCTGTCAGTACTACCCGTAGAATTATCATAATCATTGACTACTACAGGAATTTTTAAAATTTTGTTTCTTTCAAGTTCTATTATTTCTATATTATGAATAGTTGACAATAAGGAGACATCTTTTTTTTGTCTTTCCATTTCACAACACTGATATGAATAACATTTTTCCTCTGATGTGCTAATATTTCTAAGTTTTTTTCTTTTTTTTTTTTTTTTCCGAAGTTTTTTCTTTTGCAGCTCTTTTGGCACTTTCTTCCTGTTCAGTTTCAGTGTCCCAAATGTGTCTATTTTCTATTGTAAAAGAACAGTACTGAGTTTTGGAGAAGTAAAAAAACTATTATCTAGTGTACTTACCATACGATCTTTTATAGAGTGTAGTACAAAATTATAGGTTACTTTTCACAAATGAAATAACCACAAATTGGTAAAAAAAAAAAAAATTACTAGATTTCACTAAAAACAACTTTCAAAGGCAAATATTATATTCTAAATAGAAAATTATGCAAAAAATAGTCAGTATAAAACTACGATTGTATCTTGTGCAAACATGAATCAACTGGTTGAATTGACAGCTGGTTGAGTACTGCCTAAGCAACCCTCAGGATCATCAGTACGTAAATGCACAGCCCAAGTGACACTGTTCAGTTTCAGTGTCCCAAATGTGTCTGTAGAGTGGTTACAGTTGAACTGGGGAGGTGAGGCACAGAAGGCCATGAGTAATCGTTATGTATTCCCAAGCTGGGAAGAGGTGAGGCCAGCGTGAAGCTGGAGAAGAGAAAGCGTTGTAGAGAAGGATGAACTGCCCTGGGAGGGCTGAGTAGGCAGAGAGCACTGGGGACATGAAGAGGCCCGTGGGCAGTGCTATGTCCCACTACTAATCTGCTCCTTTTCCTTTTTGTTCAGTGGGCCTTCTAAAATCTGAGCCACCTGGGAAACCACTGATTTTCTCAGCTGTTGGCAACAATTTCATTTTCCAATGGAGTCGTTATAGTTGAAATGGGCCAATAATAGTTCAGGTTCTTGGGGACAGTGAGGAAAAAATTGCCAAGCATACACCTAGTAGTAAGTAGTAAGTCCTTACATCTGTTAAAGATCACAGGAAGTTATGCTCAGGGCCAGTCCATGCCAACAAAGGTGCCGGGGTGGCAGAAAAGCACTGCATGTCCGTCAAAGGTAGTAGCAGCAGCAGGAACCAGAGGGAGAGAAGAGGGCGGATACCTCAGGCTTTCAGGCTTGCTTTTTCTGCCTCCCGCGCATCTCTGACAGTGCCAGAGCACTGATATCTGTGTTCTCACATAGGTCATCAGCGATCTTCTAGGATTTTATTTTTTGTGCCTTTTTAAGGAAAATGGAAGCAGGAATAACCTTTGGGAGCTGTTTAGAGTTAAGCGGAGGGGAGAGTGTGACTCACTCAGCATCTTTGTTTCTAAATGTCCTGGAATTACTTCCAGAGACTTATCTGAATATACTAACTTTCCTCTTAGGCTTTTTGTGGACTTTGAAATTTCGTTTTTTACAGTCTAGCACATCTGAGGCTGTACAGCTTTCCTTCTTTTGCTTCGCCGCACTGTTCTGAAGCGTTCTTGATGGGCCCACCCACACTGGGAGTCAGATCTCACCTCTCTCCACCGCTCTGTCTCTTTCTCTGTCTGTCTTTCTCCGTCTGTGAACATTAAGCTCGGAATACCAGCTGTAAAACCCCACTCGAAACACTATTCTGTTTTAAAATTAAGTGTTAATTTGGGAAACACTCGAGTGTACCATTCTGAACACCTTCTGAATATTCTCAGCTGCCTAAAGCCAACAGCAAACATCACGGGTTCTGGCAGCAAAGTTGTCCCTGAAATGCATGAATATCTTCACTGCTTTTCTGTTCTTCTTCCAAGCAGCCTTTGCCCACAGGTGAAGCCCCTGCCCGCTTTTAGGCAGTGGATGCTGGCTACTGCTCCTTGGCTTGCCTGAACCCAGTCCCATAGCTCGGTCAGATTTATTCCAGCAGAACTTCAATACTGAGTCAGTTAGACAAGCTGCCGAAAACAAGAAATGGGCAGTTTGGAAACTGCTGACTGAAAAAGCAAATAAATAAGATATTCTTTAAAAAAAAAAAAAAACTTTAATTGATGTAATGGAAAGGATAGTAGTAAAGGTACCTGAAGAGTTGATTTTTGTTGGTGTAGCGGGCCTAAGTAGAGAAAACTTGAATACCACAGAGCCTGACTTACATCCCTGACTTATTAGACAGTATATAAATTGGGGGATATTGGGCTTAGATCATCACCTTTAAGTTAAAATGCAGACAAGGCTATCATATCACACAAAACCTGTTAAAGCACTCCAATATCTTGTCCTTCCTCTTCTTGGGTTGCTTCCTTCCTTCTCTGTCTTCTGATTCATAATTTAATAACTAAGGAAAGCAGCTCTTCATGCTTTTGAAACACCTGGCAAAAGCCTGCCTCGATTCTTAATTTTTACACATTCTTCCTTGATCAGTAACATCTTTGCCCATTACAATTGGTATAATTTTAGGTTTAGAAGAAAAATAATCTGATTACATTAATTACTACTAACATATAACTAAATGATAGTTCTGAAATTTCTCAGCCCATTTGTGTTTTAAAAAGACAACTCTATAAGCCAAATTCTCTTATGAACATGATGTAAAAATCCTCTGCTATGTATGTTTTAGCAAATCAAATCCAGCAATGTTTTAAGCAAGTCATATGCATGGTGGGAACTAGATAGGTGAGGAAATGGAATGGAAGTGAGTGAGACTTTTCACCAAGTATCTTTTTATGTATGTTTACTTCTTGAACTGTATAAAAATTACTCACTCAGATTTTAAATAAGAACAACGAATGCTGAGCCGGAGGTGTAACTCGGTGGTGGAGTGCCTGGCTAGCAAGTGCAAGGCACTGGACTTGATCCCCAGCATCTCCCCCCACCCCAGAAAACAAAAAAGAGAAGAGGAAACATCATTAGCATCTATTCAATAAGGAGGGGGAGACAACTGTTATTAATACAACTTAATTGGTAGATTTTTCAAGTAACAATTTCAGGAAAAGGAAAATATTTTTGCAGGGGTTAAGGAGAGAATGAGTATTTTCCCTGTGTGTGTCCTTCGTTGGTTTGGTATGGTTTGTTACTTTTGTACTGGGAATTGAACCCCAGGTCTTCACACTGGGCTACATTGAGCTACATCCCCAGCCTTTTTATTTTTATTTTAAATTTATTTTTATTTTTATTTTTTGAGACAGGGTCTCACTAAGTTGCTCAGTTGCCCAGGCTGCTCTTAAGCTTGCCGTTCTCCTACCTCAGCCTCTCTTCTCCTGGCCACCACACCCAGTTTCTGAGCTTTTATAGTTTCTTCCTGGCCCTATCTTAGAGTTCCCATTTTCCTTAGGTGCTTCAGAGGATTTAGGAGGAAATATGTTTTAAGTAGTTTATCATAACTGGTAGTAGGGTGTGGAAAAAGACTAGATTGTTGTTTTTTAAATTATTTGGACGCTTGTATATGCTTGCATTTTTGAAGATGTGTTTTTCTGACAAATACTAGCGAATCCTTTCTTTTTCACTGTTGACCTGCATCACATTTATTCTAGTGGTGTCTTTTTCTTGTCTGATCCAGGGAACTATGGATTGGCCCCTGTGGGATCCTTAGTTCTCTGGAAAATAGAGGCACCTGTGCCTGGTCACGTGTTCCCTTTGTGTTATTGAAGATTCTGTTTCTGCCCTGCGCACTCATGAGCGATTATTCCTCAAACTGACTCAGCGAGGAGAGAAACAAACAGAGTGCGAAGTTGGAAGGGATGCCGTCTACAAGAAGTTTGTTGCCCACAGACTTGTTTTGTTTTGTGTTTTCTTGTGAGTGTTGAGTCCAGGGCCTTTGCACTGAGCTACATTTTCACACCTCTTTTATTGTTTTTGTTTTGAGACAGTATCTCACTAAATCATTAAATTGTTTGAACTTGCGTTCCTCCTTGAGATTATGCCCTACTATCCATAGTTTTAAAAACATTTCCAGCGATTTCTGTTCCTCTCAGCCAAGTGAGAATCATTGGTTTTGGAAACTCACTGAACCCCAGAAGTAGGGTGCCATTGTTCTAGTTTTTGGGGACTTGATTTAGAGAAAAATGTTGTGGTGCATAGAAATGCTTTTCCTTGTCTTGCTATGAGAATGAATGAGGGGACGCTATAACGCGTTAGAAGTATCTGCCTTCTGAAATTTCCCCTATCCTATCAGGCAGAATGATACACAAAGGAAAAGAAATGTCAGAATGCAAATCAGTGGACACAGTGATAAACTTAAGGGTTTCAAACACAGTAGTTTAGGGATACAAAATAGACTAATTTTAGCATGTACCACTTTACCCTTAGCCCAATGTAACCCAAAAGAAATAGATACAAAATTGATGACCTGAGGTCCCTCACATTAAATTTTCCCTCATTAGAGTCTGTTTTGTTATTGTTCATGACTTGTGTTGGATAAAATGTGGTTTTTATTTTCACTGAGGCCATTAGATTTAAGACATAGTCTTAGCTTCTCTCTGGTTTATCATTATATTTTGTGTTAAGAATAATCTCTATAGTCACATAGATAATTTTTTTGGTCAGTAAAAATAGGTGTCCTGAGGTTGACTGCTATGTAGACTTGCATGCACACCTCAGGATCCAGAATTTAGACCATTTTTTGTTTTGACATTATCTGTAGTGGAGTTACTCAGATCCTGGTGGTGATAGAGATGGCACAAAGGTCATATCCCGGTTAGGTGGCCTCAGTCTCTTTCTGATCCTTATAAGAAAGGATAGACTTGAGGCCTTCATAGGTGAATGCTTGCACCTTGAGACCATAATATTAAGCGAGGTAAATCAGACACACAAGCTTAAATATCACATGCTTTCCCTTACATGAGAAGCCCCAAATAAAAGATAGAAAACAGGAAATAGGGAGATCTTTTTCAGGTGGGAAGGGGACCAGGAGATGGAGCAAGGGGCAGATGGGAGGGGCAGGGGACAAAAAAGGATTAAGAGCTGTTATGCGCATCTACCCACATCCACAATAAATGTCATCATTGTACTAATAAAACATTTTTTTAAAACAGTAAATGATTTATTTGGAACTAGATCTACCTGAAAATATGTAGTATACTTCCTGAATGAATAACACATAGATATTAATTTGAAGTACTTTATAAGGCCTTGAATTCTAAGTATTCTTTTTGAGTGCTGTAAATGATTGCTACATTTATTTTCTAATATGTAACTTTGTGCTTGAGGATACATTTAAATCTGAGGAGCCACATGAATTAACATTTCTGTATATTGTTTTAAGATTCATCATCAGTTTCTTCTGGATTTATAACTTCCCCTTAGAGTGATAGTAAAGGATTTATTAAAATACATGGCACCGTAGTTTTTCTTTAGTATCTGACTTCAGAATGAAGAGGTTTAGAATGAATGTAGGTTTTTTATTTAAGTTGGTAAATTGGATTTAGTCCTTACAGTAATGTGTAAATTAGATTCTTTTCACTTACTTCCTTTGTTCTGAGTTTAGAGATATTAGAAGTTTTTGTGAATTGACACCTCATGAATGCATAAGCTTTTATCACACTGGGCTCTATTTCTCATGTTCCTTTAAGGATCAGCCTTGAAACAATGATATTAATCAGAATGATGCCAATCTAGAAGTAATTTGCTTATGGTACATTAGAAAAAAATTGAGTCATCTAATACAGCAACAGAAATGCTAGCTTGGAAGTCAAGTTATCTATGTCCCATCTGCCAGCGATAGTTTCGTGACCTTAGATGGGTTAGTTGACCTTCTAGGCTCTCCTCTCCTGTTCTGCAGGATGGTGGTTTTAGACTACAGAAGGCTACTTCAACATTAGTGTTCTGAGATTCTCTGCTTCTAAAATTGTTTGTAATACCATAGCTACTACATAGCGGAAATAACCAGCTTGTTTTATTTCTTGTCTTGTTTATTTACATAGATTTGTTAACCCCTGTGGAAGTTACACACCCATTGAAGGTCAACAGAAGTTTTTGATTTATTTAGTGGCATAATATCAGTGCTAAGATGTAGCATTTCTACATCTTGTAGAAGGAATAAAGGTATTTTTCCTTCTCTGTACTCATTCATTGTTGAGGAATTGATGATTAAAAATATTCCAAGTTTTCTTTGATACATATGTATTTGTTTATACATACACACATATATGTGTGTTATAGTTGTATCTTTTTTTACTTCATGTTACAAAGGAAATATTTCCTAATTATTGTAAACATTTTAATAGCATCATTCTAATACTCCATGTAGTTGTGTGAGGCCTTTGTTTCCCTTCATGCATAGTTTTTTTGTTGTTTTGTTTTGTTTTCCTACTTTCCCTTTGTTTTCACAGCAATGCATTGATACCCTATCCTTCCTCAAAGGAGAATAGTGATGTTCTTTACATTTTTATTAGAGCTCCTTGTCTGTGTCACTTCTGCTCCCTTCTCCTTGACTCTGTTCCTCTGTTTGCCCAGCCACTCCCACTCTGGCCCCCTCTTGACCCTTGCCCCCACCCATGCCTGTACCCTCGCCTACATCCCATCCACTTCATCTCCAGCCCCAAGCACCACCACAGAAAAGCCTCTTAACAGTGTTGCTTCCTGAGTGTTTTAAAAGACTAGGCTCCATTGGTTTGCCACCTTCCTTACTCTCTGTTCTCCTAGTCCACTGTCGTCTCTCCTGGGCCCCTGTGATTCTTACACTCTCCAGTGTCCTTCTGATTGCCGGACTCTATAGCCATGCTCTTTAGTGGCCTCATCTCATCTGTCTTTCACATCTTCCTTTTAGATTAACTCTCCATTTAATTTCCAAGAATGTTTACTTTGGAAAATCTAGATGAAAGTAAAATAAATCATTGTTAATAGTTTGATATATTGACAGGCTTTCATTCCTTCATTTCCAAGCAACAATTTTTGCCATTTTTATTGTTTTCTTTCTATAGTTCAGTTTATATGATAAAATTCTTCCACGTTCCTTTGTATAGTGGCATTCTCCATTATTCTGTTCTTGGCTTTATAGTCTTGTAGTGCTTTATCTTCTCTTTGGATGCTTTCACAATGACATTGATTGATTGATTGATTGATTGATTGATTATCGTTTTGAGACAAGGTTTCACTATGCAGTTCAGGTTGGCCTTAATCTTACTTCATAGCCTTGGCTGGCCTCAAACTCTCAGCAATCCTCTTGTCTCAGCCTCCTGAGTGCTGGGATTATAGGTATGAAACACCATGCCTGGCCACAATGGCTTTTTTAAAAAGTTAATATCTACTGTATACATGTATGCATACACAGCAAATATGCACACAGTAAATTAACTCTTTCCTTCCTTCCTTTTTTTTTTTTTTTTTTTTGTTTTGGTGCTGGGGATTGAACCCAGACCCTTGAAAACTAAACATACAGCATACAGTGAATCCCTGAGCTACACCCCTACCCCCTGCATCTGGTAAATATGAAAAGCTGCAAAAGTTGATTATGTAATTTTCACCTTAAAGTAATTCTCTTCCCTTTTCACCTCCTTGGAATCAACCACCTATGTATCCTTCGAAAGTAATTATGTGCTAGATACATATATCTATGTATTTATATATTTATGTAATTATTCTTTTAAAATTATTTTATACAAATAATGATTACTCTTAATACTGATTTGCATTTCTTTCCCTAAACTACTGTAGATCACATCATAATCAGTACATCAAGATCTATTCTGATCTTTTCAATGGCTACATGACATTTTTTCCTTTGTGCTCTTCTTTCCTCCACACTGCACAATATCTTATCTTTAAAGTATTCAAGCCCACAGAAAATTTTATTTAAAGAACAATGCAGTTCACCTCCACCTGTATACCTACCTTTCTTTCTTCCTTTCTGTTTCCCTTTTTTGCTGAATTGTTTGAAAGTAAAACTGCAAGCACCATTACAGATTATTCAAATATTATTCAATATGTATCTCTTAAGGACTGAGATATGCTCTCACATAAGCACAATACCCTTTTTACACTAAAATTTAAGATTAGTACAGTATTATCTAAAAGAAAATCTGGATTCATGTTTCCACAGTTGCCACCAACATGTTCTTTATAGTTTTATTTCTCTCTCTCTCTCTCTCTTTCTCTCTCTTTCTCTTTCTCTCTACCTCTCCCTCCCTCCCTCTCTCTTTCCCTTCCTCTCTCCTTACCTCCTCCCTCTTTCCCTCTCTTCCTCCCCCACCCTCTGTCTCATTTAGGAACCAACTAAGAATTAAGACTTGCACTTGATTGCCATAGGGCTGTTCTTTAACAACTGTTTAGGTATATGACTACTAACCAGATTTCTAAAAAGTTTCCTAAAGCAGACTTAAAGATCTACTACTTTGGAGGTCCCACTGGCAACTCCAAAGTAGTATCTCCAGAATGAACTTAGTACTTTTGTTCTCAGATTCTCTGTATTCCCATATGCCCAGCTTAGTGCAGGATACCATCCAATCATTGCCAAACAAGAAATGTTGGAGTCATCCTAGCTACACCCTGTTTGAGACTGCACACTTTACCCACTTTGCCCACAGTTCTCCTCCTGCCTTTTCTCCCTGTCCATCCTTCAAGACCCAGGTCAAGCTTGGCTTCCTTTGGGAAACCTTCTGCTGACTGTTCTCCAGGTGGAATTAGATGCATCTCCAGTGAGCCCACACCATCCATCTTACATACACTTACCAGTTACCATCCTGAGTGGGAATTGATGATTTATGCTCTGCCTTGTTAGAGACTGACTGAGCTCCCTGAGTTGGTAAGGACTTAATTGCTTTTTGTGCTAGGTCTGATAACATAACACTTGGCTCATAAGTCCTTAATGAGTATGTATTGAATGGAAGAATATGCTTATAGACCATCTTTTCTTTATCAAGTAGAATTAAAGATTTTCAAAGCCTAATTCAGCTCAGCATGCATTTATTGAATTCCTACTATGTACACAGTTTCATGTAAGTGATAAGATTTATTTTCTGCCTTCAGGAAAGATTAGGTAAACACCTATAATCCCATCACTTGGGGAGGCTGAGACAGGATTGCAAGTTTGAGCCCAACCTGAGTAATGGCTTAGGGAGACTGTCAAAAAAAAAAAAAAAAAAAAGAAAGGAAAGAAAGAGAAAAATCTAATTGAGGTAGAGTCAGTACACCAAAAATCTAAGCAATACTGAAAGGTAATCTGATTATCAGGTGAGTAGTAAGTAAACACAGTTACTACAGTAAGAGATATATTGAAGGTTTTTGAGTGCTCACTGTGTGCTGGTTCCTTTGTACCTGCAAATGTTATTTCACTTAATGTCTACAACTTTTATTTTTCAAAAGAACAAAATAAGTTAAATGATCAGTCTAAAGTAATACAGCTATAAGTAAAGATTTCAACACAGGGCTGATTCTAGAAAGATGCTCTTACCTGTACCAAAGGTAATTAAGAGTTTTAAATGATACTATAAATTTAGAATAAGAATAATATCCAAACAGGACAACGATTAAGTTATGGTATATCCTGCAGTGAAAGGTTATGAATCATTACACATGCTGTGCTTGGGGAATATTCACTATCTTGTGAAAGTGTTTATGATGCAGTATAATATGAAGTGCTAAAGCCAGATACAAAAGTACCGTTTCATTTCTTTAAAACGTATGCATAGAGAGATCGAGAGGGAGATGAGAGAGCGAGAGAGGGAGAGAGGGAGAGAGAGAGGCAGAGAGGCAGAGAGAGAGAGGGGAGAGAGGGAGAGAGAAACAGACAGAGGGTGGAGAGGGAGAGAGAGACAGAGACAGAGGGGGGGAGAGGTGGGGAGAGAGAGAAAGAGGAGAGAGAGAGGAGAGATGGGAAGGAAATACATGAAAGGACTAGCAGCAAAATTCTTCCAGAGTTGTGAATTTCTTCTGTGTATAATCTGTATTTTCCACATGCTTTCCAGTGAACATGAACTTTTATAATTAGGAAAAAAAGGTCATTTAAAAAATAAACAATCAGGTGGAACTTATTTAAGGTCTTCGAGTTATTAAAGTGCCAAAGTGTTGTGATGACCTTCCTGGCTCCCAGGGTAGAACTGGTCTGAGCACCCAGGCAGATGAATGGTTCCTATTTGAAGATCTCCTCACCAATAAGCACAGTGCTCTCCCTCTGCGGTGCACACAGCTCTGTGGCCCCACAGACAGGGCCAGAGGACTTTCCTCTACCTGATCTTACGGAGACACAGTCATAAGAGGTCTTCCTCTTCCATTATATGAATACATTGTTTTCTAAGATAAGAAGGGGGCCAAATTTAATATTTCTGTGTTAAGAAAATTCAAGTCTCCTGTCTAGATTTTTAATATGTTCCGCTTCATACAGATACAGAAAAAAGTTGATGGATGTAGATATTTAAGAGGAACCAAGAACAAATAGAAAAACATTGATGGTTACATGTCTTCATTCACTTTATTTTCAAAGAAGTATTCCATGCATGGTCCAGCTTTGGTTTTCTTCTGGTGCTCGTTTTCTAATATTGCATGTGTAGTGGCTGACTAGTCCTGATTTTTCTTATTGGGATTTAGCACACTCTAGTGGACAATGGTTTTTCAGTTTTCTTTTTTGCTAAAATCATATTAAATTACTTTATTGGACAATTCAGTGTTGTGCTTCCTAGATAGTAAAGTTTGTCGGTTTTTATCTGAGTCAAGTAGTGACCCTCATGAGCAGGAGTAAGTTTATGCATTTTTATATGATTTCTTTAGCAGGGAAAAGAGAAAATTCTTGCATTATGAGGGAACTTCCCCCAGCGGTTTTCATTTTTTCTTGGGTGAAATGAAATTGACGGGGGAGGCCAAGACACAGAGGAATATTTGTAGCCTTTCCTGGCCTCCCATCCCTTGGATCTTATAATGTATTTTACGTTTCCATGTTAGGACTCTCGAGGCTTTCATGTATCACTTCATACAAATTTTGACTGTGCATGCATGTTGTCAGGTCCTATCTTGGTGGATTATTTTTGGAAATAGGATCCCAGCAGAAAAGAAATACTTTGTCTTGTTTTTCAGAGTGATGGTGAAGATTTTAATTACATCATTGCATTTTTCCTTGGAACAGCAGCCTGCCTCTACCAGGTAAGTCTTCTTCCATTTTTAGGACCCATTTTCCCATGGTTGGTTGTTTCACGTATCGAGTCAATAATTGCCTGTGTACTTAAAATAAATAAAAGTAATGTCTGAGTTCTTTGTCTCTTTTAATTTGAGCCTCTCTTTCCCTTTTTGAGCTGCATCTCCATTTTATGTGGCCATCGATCCCAGTGAACTTAATGTCGCCCTTTTTTCTGTGCGGGCTTCAGAAGTGGTACATCATGTGCTGTGACAGTCAGGCTGTTTCTGGGTGTGCAGGTGACCGATGTTGCAGCTTCCCATCTCTGTCTGTATTCTGTCCCTACTCCAGCCAAGGAGCTTAGACCCTAGGGAAAGTTTTTGACTAGGGAGTGATGCAGCAAAATCAGTATTTAATACAGCAGTGACGAATGGGATTCTAAGAGCAGAGCGCCTGGAGGCACGACAGTCAGTTGGGAGGTGATGCTCTTACTCCACGCAGAGGGTAATGAGAGCCTAAACTGTGGTAATGACAGTAGGGTGGAAGAATTTTGCCATGGAGAAGGAAGACTAAGACTTAAAGACAGAATAGATGGGCCATTTAAGGAGGGGAAGAGGTTTTTGCACCTGGGTGATATCCAGGATGGCACCTACACATCCGAGGCCAGAGAAAGCACAGATTTTCAGAGAAGGGGGAATAGCTATGCCAGCAGCAAAGCTCAGCAATGTTTCTATTAAACATGTTAGAGCAAGCAAGGGCTTTTGACACTGCTTCTGTAAGTGCCATGTTTCTCTGGCTTATATAGAAAAAAAAGCTGACCGGTTCTGAGGTACAAATGTAAGGCTACCTAAAATTCTGTAGATATCTTTAAGGAAATATTTTGAGGAATATATGCATTTTAATTTTATTTTATGAAAATATGTATTAGAAATTTTAGTTTCAATGGCTCCATTTAAAAAAATCTTTTATTTCTTCTTAACTATTTAATATTATCTTTGGAAATTTTCTGTCAAATTGACAGGTTTCATTATAATACATAATATTTCATACAGCTAATAGGAAAACTTATCTTTGGTTATGGCACAGAGTAGTTTAATTTCATGAACTACTCTTATGTAGATTTTCCACATTAATTTCTATGGTTCAGTCCTACAAAGGACATCATCTCATGCTATAAAATTGGGAAGCCAAGGCAGTTTCAGTGTGCTCCCAGACAGTGGGAGAGTCCAGGCCTCACTCTCTGTGGATTTTATTTTATTTTTATTTTGGTACTGGGAATCGAACTCAGGACCTCATGCTTGCCAGGCAGATGCTGCACCACTGAGCTAAATCCCCGGCCCCCTGTGGATTTTAAATAACAAGTTTCGTTCTGTGACACCACACTGCCTCTAACCAAAATAAACAAGGAAATCATAATTTGCAAATTTTTTAAATGTTATAAAGTTACAGTTCTATAATTTTGATTTGCATGATTTCATTTGATTCTAAAAGAATATATTTAAAATAATTTTGTGAATAAGCATTCTTGTAAAATATAAGCTTTAGTTACTTTGTCTTACTAAAGTAATAGTACATTCTTAATAATGGTAAAATATACTGACCTTTTACGTTGTGCCGAGGCCTTTATGTTTGTTGTACTATCAAATCCTCACAGAAAGCCCCACACTAATGCTGCTAATGTCACCATTTTTCACTGAAGCCTTGACAGTTCTCGTAACTTGTTAGTGCTATAATCTGAATCTTTATCTGCGTGAGCCTGGAGCCAGTCTTCTTGATTACCAGGCACACGTCTGTGTTCCCAGCACAGCCTAGAGTGAGAGTTGCCTCGTGGCTCAGCAGTGTCACTCAGGTGTTCTTCTGTTTCAGAGAAGTAGATAAATTCATGCTCTAAAAAAGAAAAACAAAAAGCCAATTTCCTTTATACAGAGAGGTGTGAAACTACCCACTTTCCCAATATGCTGAGCAGAGACGATAACACTTTTTTCCACGGTTACATTTTTCCGTGTGACATGCTGTATCTCCAGTTGTCAAGATACATTTTAGTAAGTTAGGTCAGACCTGAGAGGCTACTGCTACATGGTTCATTGCCATTTTCTCCATGGTGCAGTTGCTTATGGAAGCACAGAGCTCACCAGATAGGACTGATCTTGATAGGGAACATTTCAACCCAAAACAGCAGAGGGTGCCTAGCATACGCGAGGCCCTGGGTTTGGTCCCCAGTACTGCAAACAAACAAAATCCAGTAGGAAAACAAAGGATCAGTAGAGAAAGTAGAGACTGTTCCATTTCCCTCATTGCTTTGAATGGACAGGAAATTTCAAAGACTACCACACTTAGAGTTATCTGTTGTTAATATTTTGCACTTCTTCCCTAATCTCTCTTTGCATGTGTGCATGTAGTGTGTATATGGTTGTTTGTAAGGTGTGCTTCAGACAAACGTGTATACAGTTGTTTTTCTTACTAAGCTTTTTAATTTTCTTACTAAGCTTTTTAATTTGAGATAATTGTAGCCCCAATAATACTATCCTACAAAACTCTAAGAACAGGAGCACAAGCAGAGTATTAATATTGGCATAGTCAAGACGGAACATTCCTGTGTCCACAGGATCCCTCTTGCTGGCTTCAGTATGTTATATAGATGGAACTCCATAACTGTAGTTTCCATAACAAAATACCACGGAGTGGGTGGTTTAAGCACTCCACATTTACATCTTACAGTCCTGAAGCCTCACGAGTCCAAGGTGAAGGTGCTGGCAGATGCGCCTTTGGTGAGGGCCTTCTTCCAGGCTTGCAGTAGGCTTCCTTCCTGTTGTGTCTTCATATGGCAGAAAGAGAAAAGTCTGGTTTTTCTTCTCTTCTTACAAGGCTCTGATGCCATCATGGGAGCTCCACTCATGGTCTCATCTAAACCTATTCACTCCCCAGTGACCTCACCTCCTAATTCCAGCGTATTAGGTGTTGGCTTTGACATGTGCATTTTCGTGTGGGGCGCCCAAAAATTTGGTTCATAGTAACCTTTTGTAATTGGCATTTGTTTACTTAGCGTATTTCTTTGGAGAGTCCTCCAACTTGTTGAATAATCAATTGTTTATTCCTTATTGATGAATAATATTCTATGATATGGATATACCTTCATATGTTTAGTCACTTATTGAAGGATATATGATATTTCTAATTTTTGGCTATTATAAACAGCTACTATAAATGTTTATGTACAAGTTTTTATATGAAAAGTCTTCACTTCTCGGGGATAAATTCAGGAATATAGCTGTTGGGTTATGTGGAAGTTTGTGCATAGTTTTATCACAAAACTAACAAATTGGGCTGGGGGGTTTAGCTCAGCGGCACAAACGCCTGCCTGGTAAGCATGAGATTGTTAAGTTCAATGACTGGTACCAAAAAAATAAAATAAAACTAACAAATTCAGTGGTGGCTCATGCCTGTAATCCCAGCATTCGGGAGACTGAGGCAGGAAGATCGCTGTGAATTTGCGGCCAGCCTAGGCTACATACTGAGTTGAAAGCAACCTGAGCTACATAGTGAGAACCTGTCTTAAACAAACAAACAAAAAATTAACAAACTGTTTTCCAGAGGACCTTTTGCATTTTACATTCCCACCAACAGTGTTCAAGTGATCCTGTTTCTCTGTAACCTCATCAGCATTTTGTGTTGTCCCTGTGCTTTATTTTAGTCATTTTAAGTGTGTAATATCTCATGGCAGTTTTAATTTGCATTTCCTTAATGATTAATGATGTTAAACATCAATTCATATACTTATTCATCATCTGTGAAATGTCACTTCCTGTCTTTTGTACATTTTCTGATTGGATTCTTTATTTTTTACTATTGTTATTTTGGGGCATTTTCAAAATGAGTTCCTTATATATTCTAAATACTGGGCCTTGGCGAGGTGTATAATTTGCATCTATCCATTTCCAATCTATAGCTTGTCTTTTTATCTTCTTTTTTTTTTTTTTTTTTTTTTTTTTTTTTTTTTTTTTTTTTTTTTTTTTTTTTTTTTTTTTTTTTTTTTTTTTTTTTTTTTTTTTTTTTTTTTTTTTTTTTTTTTTTTTTTTTTTTTTTTTTTTGCGGCACCGGGGATTGAACTCACAACCTCATGCCTGCAGGGCAGGCGCTTAAGGCACTGAGCCAAACTCCCGGCCCTGGTTTTTTGAGGCAGGGTCGCATTATGTAGTTCAGGCCGGCCTTGCGCTCGCATTGTAGCCCAAGCCGGCCTCGAACTCACAACGCTCCACCTACCTCAGCCTCCCGAGTGCTGGGATTAAAGGCGTGCGCCACCACGCCCGGCTTCTTTTTATCTTCTTAACATGGTCTTTCCCAGAATAAAAGTTTTTAATTTTGAGAAAGTTTATTTAATCAGTTTTCCCTTTTATGGATCATGCTAAGTACCCTGCCTAGCCTCAGATCTTGATGATCTTCTATTTTTTTCTGAAAGTTTTGTAGTTTTACATTTTAAAGTTGTTGATCCATGTTTTGTAGGAGATGTAAAAAGACCCAGATTCTCCCTGCCCCCTTGGCCTATAGGTGGTCAGCTGCTTTAGCACCATTTGCTTAAATGGTTACTATTTTCTACATTGAATTGTGTTGGTACTGAATATTTATTTGGGGCTATTTGTGTGGTACTCTTTCTGGGTTCTGAATTATGTTCCACTGACCTATGTGTCTATCCACTACAGCCACACAGTCTTGATTACTATGGCTTTGTAAGTCATTTTAAATTCAATTTTGTTAAGTGCACTATTCAAATTACCTATTTCATATTGCGTGAATTATGGTAGTTTGTGGTTTTTTAGGAAGTTGTCTATTTCATCTAAGCTATCAAATTTATGTGTGTAATTTCCTTATTACCTTTTTGATGTCTGCAGTATCTGTAGTGATAGCCCCTATAATAATATTGGTAACTTGTATTATTTCTCTCATTTTCTTGGTCAGTCTTGCTTGTCATTTTCAATTTCACGTATCTTTTTGAGTAACTACTTATTAATTGTATTGATTTTACTATTGTTTTTCTGTTTTCAATTACAAATTTCTGCTCTTGTTGAGAGAAGAGTATTGGTTTTTCTTTTCATTTCAGTTCTATTTTTGTTTCACGTATTGTGCAGCTGTGTTTGTTTGGCTCATGTATTCAGGATTGATGCCTTCCTTGACCAATTGACCTATATATTATTACATCATGTCTCTGTTCTTGGTTGTGTTTTTTTGGTTTGAAATACTTTGGCATTTATCTTTATACTGAAATAGCCACTCTTGCTTTCTTTTGATTAATGTTTATGTGTTATATCTTTTTCTATACTTTTACTTTCAACTTGCCTCTATCATTTGAAGTGACTTTCTGGTACACAGCACAGAGCTGATTCATGTCTTTAAATCCACTTTGTCAATCTCTGCCTTTGAATTGCTATATTTAAGCCGTTTTTATTTAATGTAATTATGGATGTCTTAGGGCTTTGTTTTTTTTTATTTGTCTATTTTTTTTCTGTCTTTGTATGGATTAGTTTTTAAAGAATTCCATTCCAGTTTATATGTAGTATTTTTAAATATATCTTTTTTTACAGCTTTTTAAATGGTTGAGATAGCACATGACAGCTACTTATCAGGCTTCTGGTGTCATTATTTTACCAGTTCTATTGATTCACTGGACATCTTTTTGCCCAATCTTATTTGCAATTATCTAAACTATTTCTTCCACATATATTGTAAAACACAACAGATACTTTTAGAATAATTTTTGCTTCAACTATGAAACTTACTTTAGATAAACTCAAGAAAAGGAAAACCTATTGCACGTAGATATATTTTTGCTTACTGTTCTTTTTTCTTTCCTAATTTTTAAGATTCCTCCTTTTTATTGTTTTCCTTCTGTTTAGAGATTACTCTTCCTTGAGGGTACAAAATCTCTTAGTCTGGTGGCAAAATGTCTTAGTCTTCTCTAAGAATCTGTTGCTCCTTCATCCCTAAAGGACATTTTTGGTGGAGATAGTGTTCTGGGTTGACAATTCTTTTCTTTCAGCACTTGAGAAAACTCGTCCCACCCTTTTCTGGTTTCTGTGGTTCCTGACAAGAAATCCACTGTCTTGTTGCTGGTAAGAGGTCCATTGCCTCATGACAAGTGGAAGTAAATGTCCAGGATCCCACGTGATCTGTCCTGACATCAGTGTGGGGAAATAGGGAGAGAATTCATTATCATCCTATAGGAATGAAGTCCAGGCTTCTTGCCTGCTGGAAGCTTACAGGGGACTAGAACTCTGCATAGAATTCTAGCCTCCCCCACTTAGCCTTTGATGATATGGTTATGGTGGGCATCAGGTTTTCTTGCATTAGGCTAGAATATGATCGTTATTGTCTATATGTTTTTGTCTTATTAAGGTGCATTTTCCCTGATCTTTGCTAGAAAGGGTAGGAACTTGAGTTTTTTGCTTTGGGTTTTTTTTTGTGTGTGTGTGTATGTGTGTGGGGGTTGTTGGTTCCTGTTTTTATTGGTATATATCTGATTACTTTTCTAGATGCCAGCTTCTATTTTTTTCAGGAAAGATTATAGATTTTTATTTTAAAGAGGATAAAACCAAGGAAAATAAAACAATAAAACCAATCAAAATAAACCAGTATAAGTGATACAGGACTTCAAAACCTTACAAAACCAACAGTAGTTACCATAATGCCTTTTGTTGTCTTCAAAATAGCTGCAGATACCTTTGGACATAGTAAAAACTGAACAAAACAGAATAGAATAGAAGCAATGAAAGACAAACAATGGATGCAATAAAGGACTTCAAAACAAGCCAATAGTAAATCCAGAATGGTTACCATAATATGTCTTGCTATCTTTCAAATAGCTGCTCATACCATCAGATTTAACATAATCAAACAAACCAAAAAAGAGAATAAAACCTAACTCAAAAAAAAACATGAAAATGATATGGTTTCCCAGCCAGGATCACTTCTTGGTGAGACCTGGTTCCCTACCTCTGCAGACCACAAATGGCGCCGACTCATGGAGAGAGGCTTGGTGTGGCTGTCCCTGCTCCAGCAGCAGCCTGAGTGTGGCGCTGGTTTGCAGGCGGGGATCACCTCCTGGTGAGGCCTGGTTCTCTCCCTCCACAGTCTGCAAATCAATGCCAGCTTCTTTGGCTCAAAGTATATAAAAACCAAGGCAAAAAGGAAACCCAGGGAAGTCGCCGCTGTGTTTTTCCCTGTCAGAGTCCTTAGCTTGTCTGTCTTCTTTGTACCATTCAGTGTCTGTCTGTCATTCGTTCATTCATTTATTTACTTATTTATTTATTTATAGTCTCCAGCGTTTTTTGTTGTACTTAATGGAAAGAACAGAGCAAAGTGTCTGCTTTATCATCCCAGAAACAGAAGTCTCTGTGCTTATTGTTTTTACAGTGAGTTACAGACTTCTATTTCCCCTTTAAATACTTAAGCATGTTTAATAATTTTTTGGATAATGTTTCATGTCTATATCTTTTATCCTAAATAATTTCTGTGAATATAATAATATGCAATGTGTTCATGATTGTTACTCTCTTATTGACTGGTTGTGAAATTGTTTTGCTTTGGTTTTTACTTTCCTTTTGTTTAAAAAAATTTTTAAAAAGTTTGGCAAGAGCTAAAACTCTAAAGCTTTTAATAGAAAATCTTGGTGATGGCAGCCGGGCGTGGTGGCGCACGCCTTTAATCCCAGCACTTGGGAGGCTGAGGTAGGCGGAGCGTTGTGAGTTCGAGGCCGGCTTGGGCTACAAAGCGGCGCAAGGCCGACCTGAGCTACATAGTGCGACCCTGCCTCAAAAAACCAGGGCTGGGAGTTTGGCTCAGTGGCTTAAGCGCCTACCCTGGCAGGCACAAGGCTGTGAGTTCAATCCCCGGTGCCGCAAAAAAAAAAAGAAAATCTTGGTGACCTTGGATTTGGCAAAAATTCTTTCAAAGCACAAACAACAATGTGACTATTTAATTTAATGCTATCGAACTGTACACTTAAAAATGTTAAAGCAATAAATTTTATGTGTATTTAAAAAAATACTTAAGCATGCATTTTCTAAGAACACAGACATTCTTCCACATAGCCATGACACCATACAACACCCAAGAATATTAACATTGATACAGTATTATCTAGTATAGGATTTCTATTCAGAACATTTCAGTTATCTCCAAAATGTTCTTTATTGCACTTTCTCCCCAATCCAGAATTTTGCATGTGTTTAGTTTTTTATATCTTTTAATCTATAATACAATCTCCTAGCCCCTTTTTAAAAATTTATTTTATCTTCCATAACATGGACTTTTCTTTTCTTTTCTTTTTTGGTTTTTTGAGACAGAGTCTTGATGTATAGTTCAGGCTGGCCTTAACCTCATGGCAATCTTCCTGCCTCTGCTTCCCAAATGCTGGGATTACAGGTGTACACTACCATGCCTGGCTTTAATAACATGGACAGTTCTTAAGTATCTAAGCAAGTATCTTGTAGAATGACCCACGGTCTGGATTGGTCTGATTTTCTCATCATTATGTTCAAGTTAAATATTTTGGCAGTGGTGCCGTCTAGTATCTCTCATTACATAGGAAATGTAATTAAGTTTAATCATTTAGTTAAAGTTATACCTACCAGACCTCTGCATTGCAAAAATACTTTTTATTCTTGTAATTAATAAGTAATCTATTACTTTGTAAAGTCCTTAAAACCATTACTTTCTAAGGTCCTTAAATACCATGAAGTAAATACTAGTCTTTTAATTCCAGAGAAGTTCATCTTTATAGTAGAATTCTAATTAATAAATGTAGACTACTAGACAAACACCACAGTAATAGCTGTTGCAGCAAGAATCATCAGTGGATATGGGAATAGTGAGTCAAGTATGATGAGATATTTACATAGTCTCAAAATATCCCCCCAGGAGATACTCAGTAATTACACAGGGAATAAGAGTGACTTCAGACTGGGGAAGCCTGCCAGACATCACCTTATCAAGTGATCAAAATTGACATTACCAGATATAAGACATGGTAATGTCATGTTCTTAGTTTAACCTTGAGAAGTCACTAGATGCACCCAAATTGGGGATTATGCTACCAAATAACCAATTAGTACTCTTCAAGACTGTTGTGGTCATGAAAGACAGACTGAGGAGCTATTTCAGATTGGAGGAGACATGATGACTAAATGCAGTTCAGAATCTTGGATTGTACTCAGGACCAGAAAGAGGACCTTAATAGGACAACAGGCAACTTTCGAATGCGGCCTATGGATTACTTAGTAGTATTGAGTTAGTGCTAATTTCCTGGTTTGATGTTAATTCTGTGTTATGTAAGAGGGGAACATTAGGGAGACAGAAGGAATATGGTACTGGAACTCTTCACTATTTCTGTGCTTTTTCCATAATTCTAAAATTATTTCAAAGAAAAATCTATTTTTCCTTTTTTTTCATCTTCTATTTCCCAATGAATATTATTCAAATAAAATAATTGATTTCAATTCCTTTTGTTTGGTTAGTGAAGCATTCTTTTTAAGCAAGCAGAGTTCTAACCTGTATAAGAACTAAACATGTTTGATAGAACAAAAACCCTTGTCTTTTCCATTCTGCAGACTGGGTATAATTTCACAAAGACCTGTGCTTTTTTCTTAAGACTCTATGTAATTCCTTTGTTTGCTGGGTTGTGAATTTTAGACCTCTTCTAGAGAATAGTTCATTCAGTCAACAAATTTTATTGAGAGCTTATTGTTTACCAGGCACTGTTCTGCACATTGAAGATAAAATGATTGTACAAAACAGCCAGTAACCCCAAGCCTATTCTTAACTGCGGTCCCTCACAAAACTTACTGAGAGGAATAAGATTTGATTGGTAGTCTATTGATGATGTATTGTTGACTTACCCATTGCTAGGTAAAATGCTTGTCCCCCAACAATTTAAGGGAGCACAAGTTTATGTGGCTCATAGTTTGCAGTGGGTTTAGTCCATGGTAAGTTGGCTTCAAGGCAGAAATAGCATGATGGAAAGGATGTGACAGAAAAAGGCTGCACACCTCATGGCACACAGAAGAAGAGAGAGGGATGGGGGTGGGGAGGGACAGAGGAAGGGAAAGAATATGCACTTCCAGGTCATGCCTGCAGTGATCCGTCCCCTCCAGCCAGGCACCACATCTGAACACAAGACTTCTCAGGGCATTTTAGATTTAAATAATAGCAGATGACAAACAAAATAATCACGTTTTTCAAGTGTCTTTATAGTATATTGTGGAGAAAAAGCAGGAAAGAGGGACTGTCAGGGTTGGTGGGTGTACTTTCTATACTGCTTCACCTAAATTACCAATCATTGTCATCATCTGACCCCCTTTTTCCTCTTTAACTGTTTCAAAACATAAGTCTTATTAAAATGTTTGTAATCCTCCCCCACTGAGATGTAAGCTCTGTGTGAGCAAGAGCTTCATTTATTTCACTCATAACTGAAGAACAGTGCTTGATTCATATCAGGGCCTCACTAAATATGCAATTGAAGCCGGGCGTGGTGGCGCACGTCTTTAATCCCAGCACTCGGGAGGCTGAGGTAGGCAGAGCGTTGTGGGTTCGAGGCCGGCTTGGGCTACAACGCGAGCGCAAGGCCGGCCTGAGCTACATAGTGCGACCCTGCCTCAAAAACACAGGGCCGGGAGTTTGGCTCAGTGCCTTAAGCGCCTGCCCTGGCAGGCACGAGGTTGTGAGTTCAATCCCTGGTGCCGCAAAAAAAAAAAAAAAAAAATGCAATTGAATCCCCTGCCCCTGTCAGATACTCACCCAGATTCTATATCTCGCACAATTCTTGCACTCACTGGAGTGCCAGTTAAGTTTTGTTGATTTCATTAATACTTAACATTCAGGTTATAGTAGAATTCAGTTCACTGAATAACTTGTGCAGGCTTTTGGTACTTTTCAGGGTGAGAATAGAACAGCCCTCTTTGTCCTAGGCAACACATCTTGGTTACCTGTTACCTTGGAGAATTTTCCCAGCCTGTTTGCAAGGGAATCATCCAGTTGTACTTCCATTTAAAATGTGCTATGAAATGCTTCTCTTTTGAAAAATGAGACATAAAAGGAAAACTCTTATTTCCCTTTCAAGCTGCAGAACTTTCATAGCTGAATATCTTAGATGTTATATTATCTTATCCATCAATGAAAAATACCCTTATTTCTGGTCTCATATTTTATTCTCAGATCTGTTACAGTTTTGTATTAGGAACATCTATTTCTTGTAGCCCTAATCATCTTTCATTTTTATGTTTTGAACAGTGTTATTTACTTGTCTACTTCACCGGCTGGCGGAATGTCAAATCTTTTTTGACTTTCGGCTTAATCTGTCTATGCAATATGTATCTCTATGAACTGCGCAACCTCTGGCAACTTTTCTTTCATGTGACTGTGGGAGCATTTGTCACTCTGCAGATCTGGCTGAGGCAAGCCCAGGGCAAGGCTCCCGATTATGATGTCTGACACCCTCCTTCAGATGTGTTGCCTTGGCTTCAGGGAGAAAAGGAGGGGACATACCTTAACTGCCACTGTGATGAAGAAACCAGTCACCCCAAAAGAGAAGCTCTGCATTCTTTTTCTCCAATTTTCCTGTTTTTAAATCAGCATGGCATGCCTGGAAGCGTGCAAGACCTAGTAGGGGAATTCCTCTCTGAAGAATTTTGGCAGTGAGCTTCTAGAGAGGAAGAGGAGGAGCATTGTCTCTTCACAGCCACAGAAGTAGAAGTCAGACTCCACCAGAAGACTTGGGAGGCTGTTCTAAGTCGTCGCTGGAGCTCTGTCAGAGCCTTGGAATTGCTCTGAGGACCAAGCAGGCGCTGCACCCTGAGTTTGCCTTTGTGAGGCGTCACTATAGATGAAATAAACAGATGCTGCAGAAATTGGAAAGTACATGTTTTAAAACAAATAACTGTGCTAAATATTACATTATTTGTACATTTATAGTAGTAAGACTTTTATAAGTTCAGGGTGTTATGGAATTGATTCTTTTGCTTTTCTGTTTTTTCCTGAGTCCTAATTACCTGATACAGGAGAAAGCTATGGTGAGTTTGTCTCTGGAACATCACAAGTATTGAAAATACCGTAATATATATTCTCTTTCTAAACTGTGTTTTTTGTTTCTTTTGAAATTACTTCTTAAAAATAGAATTCAGTAGACTATAATCATTGTTTCCCAAACTTGGTTTACTTGAGTACTGAATACCCTATTTAATATTTATCTATTAAATTTTAAAGTATTTTTAAAAGAAACAAATCCTGCCCTAAGAAGAAAACCAGTGGTATTTTGCCATAAATAAAGTATGATCACAAAATGAGTAAAATTAATACAAAAAAATGTTAAGTTTTAGCTAGATACTAATGCCTGCCAAAGCTCTCAACTAAGAAGCCTGCACTTTGTGGCAGTAAAGAGCTTGCCTGCCCCAAAATGTGACTCTATGGGATAATCAAAAGATAGAACATTCTAAAGGGAAGGACATTTTCACTGTGATTCAGCATTACTTAATTCTGTGTCATGAGCCACCTAAAACCATCTTGTATGCCAGCTGTGATATGAACCTGACTATGGAAATACTGGACCGTATGTACTAGGAATCAGAAGGTGACTTTCCTACCAATTTTGGTTATCTTTCAGGTTTAGGGAAGTAAGCACCTGTGTGAGTAAACTTACTTTCTGAAAACATTAGAAAGATATGCAAGCATTACAAATTAATCATACAGGAACCAGAGTTTGATTCTATTAGCAAAATCTACAACTTTCCTACTTTGGGAAGTCATCTTCTTGAGTGATTTTCCATTGTTTTGAAAGAAAAATATTCCAGAAATGGAAATCATAGGAAATTGGAAAACAGCAGGCAGCATTATATATAATTCATGTTGGTGAATATTTATCAGGTAGAAGAAATAGCTGGAGGATAAAGTCCTTGAGCTGCCTCGTTGGCCTGAATCAGAATATATGGATACAGCTAGAACTGTGTTTAAGATCTTCTTAATTAGAACCTTGGCTGCCCCCTCCTTTTTAGCAGAATGAAATATAAAGGAAACACAGCGTTTAGGTCAAAGATTTATTTTATTTAAAACAACCCCATTTCACTCCAGTTTGCTGCCTCTGTTCAAACAAGTCTGTACAGAAAGTATATATGTTCTGAAAGAGGTACCCAAGGCATCGTACAATCTTAAATCAGTGTTTGGAATTCTATACCTACTGAGCCAGAAAAGTAAAGGAGTTCTAAACTAATGGCTAAAACAAAACTTTCTTATAAATTATCAATTAACCAGAAAGTTGCCAGTGTTACCAGTTTGGTTCAGGAGCTATCTCCTGATCATGGAATTATTGAATTACCGTGTTTGGTATTTGGATCCCTTCAACAAGGACTCTTGAAAACTCACCAGCTATTTTTTTTAAAGGCTTCATTTTTGTTTTATTGCACCAGCTTTTTGGGTAAAAGGATGTTTACATTTTAATATAAAAATTGAAACAGGTTTTATGTATACAAATGCTTTCTTTCATTACTTGGTGCCTGCATCCCTGAGTGGTTATATATACTGTCTGTATCATATTATTGCCAAGAAATTATGAGTTTGCAAAGAGATTTTGGGTGTGGGTTTAAAGAAGTTCTTATGCTCTTGAGAAAAAAATCCCTTTAGCATCTGAGGTATATAATTATATTAGTTAGCTCTCCCTTTGCTGGGACACAATACCTAACACTCATAATGGAGGAGAGCTTTAATTTGGCTCATGGTTCATGAGGGTTCAGTCCATGACTAGTTGATTCCAGAGCACAAACATCATAGCAGAAGTTTGTGGTGGAGCACAGCCTTCATGTCAGCCAGAAGCAGGTAACAAAACAGTGACAGAGGGGAAGGGTCAAGGACCAGGTACAGTACCCAAGGTTTTGTCTCCATGACCACCCAGACTCACCCAGAAGTGTTTTACTAATCCCCTGGGTACCTCTAAAGCCAGTTGAATTGACAATCCAGCTTAACTGTCACTATGACATCGATATCTTGATTTATATTGTACTTTAACTTCTTAAGAGCACACCAAGTTTATCTCATTAGAATGAATTTTGTACTGTGAGACAAGTAAATAGTAGCTGCCTTTATGTTAAGTGGGAGGAAACCAAGGTGACCAGATCTTATTAACTTATGCCACATAGCTAAGTACACACGACTCTAATCTCCTAGGGAAGAGCCTCTTTCACTGAAGGTAACCAAGATTATATTTAAAGAGTATGTCGATTCTTGATCAAATCAAGTTATTGAGGGTTTCTGAGATCAGTGAGTCCAGACCTGATATGAGTATGTTTTATCTTAGGTATAAGTATTTTTATCTTAATAGGTGTATTATATAGGCTTTATAGGACCTATATAGGGCCTAATATAGTTACCTAATGTAATAGGTATATTATACCTATTAAGGTATAGGTGTATTTTGGTCTAAGTGGTGGATTCCTAGGTAAAGTAAATATATTTTATCTTAACAAAATAGATATATTTTATCTTAATTTAGGAAACCATGAAATACTGCGTTTTGATTGTGCCGTGAAAGCAAAGATACCCGCTTTTGTGTCTTCTGTGTCTGCTTTTGTGGTCTGTGTTTGAAATGTATCTAAACTTTTCCCAAAGTTATTGGAACGCAGCATACCAAGGGAAGCCATAAAGACAATGTTAATGAAATAGGAACAGAAAGGAAGGAGAAACAAGATTAATGAAAATGAGAAGAAGGGTTAAAGCATTGCCGCTGTTGTCAGTAATGTGACTCTGGAACTTCCTAGAAGCATTGCTGTGTGAGCGGCAGGGTGGGAGGCCTGTCCTGACACTTCCTGATAAAAATGTTCTCACTCAAGAGCCCTACAAAGTGCTAAATGAACGAAATTTTTGAGTAACACATTTACATATTATGATTGCCTTGAATCCTCAAAGTGTACCGTTTTTCAAAAGCTTCTGTTTTGGTGTGTATGTGTGTGTGTGTGTGTGTGTTTAATAGATTTTGTTCCAGTAAGAATTCCTGTGCTAAGCTAAAAACAAGTGTGTTAAAACTTGATTCGACTCAGGGCGACACTTTACCAAATTTTGTTAATTTTATAATTTATCTAAAGCAAATGTGGTTTTCCTGCACCAACACATTGATTTTGCCGCACAGGTGGATCTCATCCCAGCAGAGTCCGGCCTGGAAAAGTGCATGGCTCTGTTTCCAGCTGGGCCACGTCTGGAGTCCCTTAGGCCGCTGCTTTGTTAAGGGACTGCAGAGCCTGCAGCTGTACCTTTGAGACATCGCTGTTGTGGCTCAGAGGAGGTGGCTCTGTGTTCCTGAGGTGAACGGTAGTTGGCTTGCCTTTGTCCCAAAAGAATTATGAACCCAGCGATGCTCTTTGAGCTGTCAGATGGGGCACGACAAAGTCTGTGTGTGTGTGTGTGTTTGCACGTGCCAGTCTTGTTTCTGTTGTAGTAGTCCTTTGGTTTACTTTCAGTGTTAGAAGTACTGTGGAATGTGTGGTAAAAGGACAAATCGGTTATTTCAAAAGCATCCACCACTTAGACCAAATGGGCACTTAGCTTTACCACAGATTACAGGTCACTCTTTAGAGCTGCATTCTTCATCTGTGGTCAGGCTTTCTTAGTGTAGTTCTGCATTATTACCTCTATGGAAATGGAGCCTTTCTACCTGGAAATACTGTGGTAAAATAAAACCCGATCTTTTGTTTAAATTGGCTTTAATAATATTCTTGCTAAAAATCGGCAAGAGAAACTCCTGCAATTCGAAAGGTTGTGACGGGGTTTGTAGGGATGGGAAGAGCCAACAGAGTTTAATGCAGACCTGTGTGTTCCCCGGCCCGGAGGCGTCGGGTCGGCCTCACAGGTGTTCTGGGCTGCACTGAGGTCCTGGCACATTGCAGCCTTCAGGTTACGCCTTCACGGTCTCACAGAGAAGCAGTAGCCGCAGCTTCCACTCTTACAGGATCCCTTTGGTGGCCAAGCTGTGTAGGTTCCTTTACTTAGCAGCTGAAATCGCAGTGAACATGGAAACTGTGTGTGGTCAGGTGCTGTGTGGTCTGCATCTTCCTGCCTGGGAGGGTTGTGGACAGGTGGGCACACAGTGTCCTGAGCACGGGCAGTGCTGCTGTGGAATCGATCACGTCAGCACAATTGGCTAGTGTCCCTGAAATCAGTACCCTCGCGTCACGAATCCTTTCCTGTGTTGCCTTGGCAACTGACAGTGTTCCCAGCCTACCCTCACCCACAGCTCACATTGCCCTTTCCTCCTCCCCACAGCACAGCAATGCCAGCGTTGCCCAGCAGGCTCATGGAGACACTGGGCTCCTTCAGATGGTCAGAAACAGGACACACACAGTCCTCTGCCCATGTGGTCCAGTGGCCTGGTCCAGCTCTGCCTTGGTCACTTGCCTGTTTCGTGCCAGTGCTGCACTTTGAGGCTGGGTGGAAAGGAGCCTTGCCTAAAGGCGGACAGACAATGTTTTGTCTTGCACTTGATGTTCGGCTAGTGCCAGGAGTAACAGCAGGAATGTTCGTGAGCGCTGTGCCGCGAGGTGTGCCCACGTTATCTTCCTGGCCACGCTCAGGGAGGGGCACGCGTGCATTTCTATTTGAGGAAATGAAGATGTGGCTCAAGGACCAGTCCTTCCTATGGTATCACATCGAGTGGTGGGTGTGGAGTCCAAACCTGAGATCAGGTTTGTTTTAAATAAAAGTTGGCCACCTTTCTGTGCCACAGTGCACCTCAGAAGGAAAATTCTTAGTGTGACGACAGCTGGGCTCTTACCATGGTTGCAGCAGCAGTGAGCAGGAGAGTGGCAATGTATTCTATGCGACGGGCACGATGGACACAGGTCAAGCAGCTTGAGCGCCGTCGCCGTGCTCTAACTCACGTGGTGGCAGGATCTCAGCCCAGGTCTATCTTTTTCAGAGCCCATGCTCTCACCCTAGGTAGTGTTAAGCTACGGGTATGTAGTTTGGAAATCCATATGTAACTTTACTTTTGTAATAAAGGAGATCAGGTCAGTTGTAGCTCCTGATCTAGTAAACTGCTCTAAGCAAATAAAATAGTTTGCTAAAATTCCTGCATTTAAAAATTTGTAGCTATGACAGGACAGATGGTCACAAGAGGTCTGGGAGCCTCCTACGTGCTCAGATGCCAGGGCAAGGAAGTATGCATTTTGGTATTGGAAGTAAAACTCACTTCATGGTTTAAGCATCGCTGATGAGTCGTATGTTATGGACCTTTTCTTTCCCTACTGGAATGCTAAAATCTGTTGGTTCCTTGGTTTGAAATAATTTCATGGGAATTCTGCTGCAGGTATTCCCTATTCTGATACTAAGCAGAAGTAGCAGGTAACTTTCCCCAGCATATACCAGTGGTGAAGAGTTTGGATCCAGACTTCCTGCTCTCCCTTCTTCTAGCATTGTGACTCTCATGTCAAGTGGGGTGGTTATGAGGAGCCTCACACAGCAAGTGCAGAGGAAGCCATCACCACCGCCTGTGCTCTTTCACATTGCTTTCACTATTACTTTAAAGGTGGAGAGAGCCTTTTAAACTGTGGGTCCACTGAAATGTAATTGCATGACACTTAAGTGAGGATCCTGTTGAAATACCTATCAGGTGACCTGCCCTGGCAGACAAACACAGACTTCTGGGCGGGGCACTGGGACACGTCAAAAAGGAGAAAGGGATTGAGAGATTCACACTTGCCAGACGCCTGCTGTGTGCCGAGTGCTTCCCATACAGAACACTGCGCAACTTCACACAGCCTTCCTTCTGAGGAAATGGACAGATACCGTGGTCCACTGGAAGGGGCAGGTTGTGCTTTCCAGTTCCCCACAGTGCCAAGGCCCTGGAGCACAGGCAAATGACAGAGGTGCCTCGAGGAACCTCACCTTGTCCAGTGTGGCCCTGAATATTCCGGTCTTATCCATCCCCACCACCCCCTCTTGGGTGGTAGGTGTCCAAGGCCACTGTTTGGTAGAGGTCCCTGAGTACGAGGATCAATATGGGGGAGTGGGCAGCCAGCTGTCTTCAACCTCCAGGGTCACGGGGTGCTGGGGAGGTGAGGGCTGAAAGGTACCCTGAAAAACACAAATACAACATGGCAATCTGAAGCAAGACCTACTCCTCAAGACCTGCATGGCCCAGCAGGGTGCGCTGCCGCAGCGCGCTGACAAGCGGGAAGCAAATGTCCTCAAGCTGGAAACCGCTCTTCAGCGAGGCCAACCAGAGATACTGACAAACCAGATTCCAGTCCGGTCAAAATGCAGAATGCGGCCAGTGGAAGACGAGTAATGGAACCCCCTGGTGAATTCCAGAGAGAAGCCTTTACCCCGCGGGCCTGACAGACTGGCAGCCTGCGTGGGGCCCCGGAGAGGGCCTTGCTCCCACCGTGGGTGTGAGTTGGGGCTGCATCCTGCACACCACAGCATGGGCTCCCACGGGGTGGCGCTGGGGCGAGCCTCCGGGAAGCCCTCTTCTTCGCCATCTCTCTGCTTTCTCCCTTGTCCCCGGCTCCTCTGCCCGCTCTCCAGCCTCCCTCCCAGCTCCTGGCCTGGGGCACCGATGGCAGAGGTCCCTGGCCATGCTGCTGCTGCTGCTGGATTGGCGTCTGGAGGAGGACAGAGAAAGGGCTGTGTCCGGCTTTGCCTTGAGGGTGTTCATCCTACAGGTCACGTGGCATGGTGCTTGTGCCTCATTTGTCTCTGCCTTTGACTCTAATGTCTTCAGGCCCTAATTAGATTGTGTTTACATTTGTGCCGTACACGTGGTCTAGTGCTTGAAGATGGGCTAAGAGTTCTACAAATATTTAGAATCAGAGAATGCCAGAGGGGAGAGAGGAGAGACAGACCTCGGTGACCAGCCAGGCCCATGCCCTCCCGTGGCGTGCGCGTGTTGTGAAGGAAGATGGGAAGGAAAGACAGGCAAGAGAAAGAAAAGAAAAACCCAAGGGCTTTTGGAAAATCTGGAAGGGCAAGAAGAGCCTCCTTTACTAACTGAATTTCCCTGCACCCACTGTTAAGCTTGAGGAGAGGCAAGCCCCCTGCTCCCGCCATGCAGCAGTACCTGCATTGGACAGGAGCGCCCAGGGAGGGCCAAGCACCTGGCCTCGGAACACACCCGGCCTCTCGAGCTGCTTCCAGGCCTGGGGAGGCCAGGCTGACAAATGTCTTCCACTCTGTGACGTTCAGAGAGAGCGGCGGTGAATCCCACAGCTAAATAACCCTGGCCCTTCAGCCTCTCCCAATATTTGCCCTAGGTGGTGAGGCGTCATGCAGGGTGGCTGTATGTGGGTGGCCCCTTTGTTTGTTTTTTGTTCTTGTTGTTTGTTTTGGTATGGGAATCAAACTCAAGGCCTTGTGGCAGGCAGCACTTGTGCCACTGAGCTATATCCCCAGCCTGGTGCCTTTGTTTTGAAAGTGAGCTATGTATTATCTGTTCTCAGTGTGTTTGGATGTAGACGAATTCTACAGCTGTGGGTTTGCAGAATTGTACTGGTTTCTGCCATTATAGCTGGGTCGAGGGGCCAGACCTCAGCCATGCCAGGGTCTGAGGACGCCGCCCACCCTGGAGCTCTGCTCAACATCCCCTTTGGGCTCTGCGAAATTCAGGTGCTGTTACGATCACAGCCTGTGCAGCGTGATGGCAGACACCCATGTTTCATCAGGTGAGAGCCACAGCTAGGGCCCCGGTTAGCTCTGCACTCGGGTGATGCTCGCTTTGGGAAGCTGACAAATGTGTTACCATAGCATGGCTCCCTGCCGTATCCCTAGCTTTGGCTTCCCCGGGGCACTAAGCTTCCCTGTGCCTGACCACTCATTCGTCGCTCACTTTGCACTGCTGTCTGGTCACCCCGTGTCTGGTGCCTTTCACCTGCCGTCGGCAGGGTTGGGGGTGTTCCTATCCATGCCATCTTTTCTGAGGTTTGGGGTTTTGCTTTCTGGGCTTTAGAGGGAAAAAAAAAAACAGAACCCTTTAAGAAACAAATGTGTTTGCTGAAATTATCCCGGTGGAGACCGGCATGGCGAGGCTTACTGATGAAGGTTTGCGTCACCTCCCTCTGCGATCGCGTGGGCCGCCGTGGGCTGCCCTGCTGCTACTTTCAGGAGAACAGGGTTCCAGGTGGCACCTAGGCTGAACTTCTTTGTCATCTGGTCTTTTTCTAATGCCCCTCAGCCTGGGAATTTGAGGTCCCCTGCCTCTGCGAACACCTCACCCCACTCACCTCTGATGCCACGACGAGGCCCGTGCCCTTCAGCCCTGCTTCCCCGGCTCCCATGGCCCTGCGGTGAAGTCTCTTTCACTGGTTCTTCACGGGCACATGTCGAACTTAACTTGCTCACCCCTTTCTAGATTTATTATCTGAGCCCAAATACCACATAACCCTGAATTTGATGGGCAGTGTCCTTGGAACGTCCTTGGACATCAGGAGAGCCTGCTGTGACAGCCCTGTCTACATACCAGCCCCGCAGCCTAAGGCATGTGTGCCTGCTTCTCCAGCGAGCAAGCCGGTCAAGGAGTCGACAAGATAGCACGCACAGGGGCCTGCTCCGGCTGGCGTGGTGCCCTAGCAAGCCGTGATTAACTGGCAGGTCCAGCCAGCATCCCTGGCCAGTAGCTCATCCCTGCCCGATTCCTCAGGGCCTCTCCACCATCTCTGTCCTCCTGTTTTTGCCTTCTTTCCCTTGAAATATAAACGTACTTGGCTCACTCATTTTTCAAACATGTGTACCTGCACCCCAGCCCAACCCAAAAATCAGGCGAGAACACATTACCAGTGAAAGTGTTTAATAGTTAAATTACTTAAATAGACTTTTCAATTTCCATGGGAAATCATAATTGTATCCATTTTTGCAAGAGCAGGAGTAAAAAGAGTGCACACCCTTCGAGGGAAGGCAGAACTAGCACTGCAGGCTGTCACCACTCACTGCGGGGGTGGGAGGCCCACGAGGCCGTGACCCACGAGGGCACAGGATGGGCGCAGCACTCACACTCTACTCAGGCTGGAAGCGAAACAAACGCCCACCACCCCCACTCACCCCCAGAGGGCCGGATGGGCCAGGGGCTGGAGAACACGGTGAGGGGCCGCCCCTTCGGCAGAGGCCAGGCCAAGGCAGAACCCGGATGGAGCTGCAGAAGCATGGGACAGACGCAGGCCTGGAAGTCTGGGGTCCACAGTTCTGCTTCTCAGAGGTGGGCGCCAAGGTGCAGAGACACAGGCAGACAGTGCAGTCACAGTCCAGCAGCCAGCATGCAGCCGCCGCCGCCTCCGGACTCACGTGGGAGCGGAGAGACTCTGTCCTGAGCAACGGTGTCTGCGTCTGGGCCCAGGCGCGTCTCTGTGATGGCGCGTCGTCTTCCCACCGCCTCCCTTACAGAAGTGGTAAAAATGGGTTTGCTTTCCTCAGTAGTTTTGCCCCCTCTGCACTGAAACAACAGGCAGAGCAAAGAAACCGTGCTGCCCACTCAGGGTGCGGCCGTGTCCCCCGCTTCCAGCACGGCTTGGGGTGGAGCAGAAGCTTCCCGTCTTCCTCTCATTCCGTTTGCATTTCACTCAGGGCGAGTGGGATGGGTGCGGGTGTGGACGTGTGCGTCCAAGATGGGGCGATGTACCTCTGTACCGTCCTCCTACGTCATCTGAACGTGTGGTACCCCAAGGGACACGCCCCTGCGCTGGTCAACCCTGCGGAGCGTGAAGTGGGGGAAACAGAGCCTGCAGGCGAGCAGGTGCGCGGCATGAACACACGCGTATGTACACCAGGGCGCACACCGACGGACACACGGGACAAACGTGCACACACGCCCCGCTGTGCACAGCCGTTTTCTAACATAGAGAATTTACAAAATATAGAATTTGGTATATCTGTTAGAGCTCCAAGGCTTTCAATAATACAAAATAAAAAATACAAAAAAGACAAGTCGGGACCCCTGCCCTCCCTCCCCCGTGCCGTCCTGGTTTGCTTGTGTCTCTTACACGAATACAACTAGCATAGTCTGAAGAAGGGCACAGAAAACGTGTTTTATTTAATAAATATTTTCTTTTCTTTAGAGCCCACGCCCCTTGCTTAGCATCCGCCTGCCTCCCCTCACAATCAGCCCCGTTTCCCTCACAGGGCACCGTGTGTGTGTGTGTGTGTGTGTGTGTGTGTGTGTGTGTCTGTGTCTGAAGGCCTGGCCCCTCCACAGCCAGCACTCTGCCCCATGCACCACCAGGGGGCCAGGGCGCGGCCTCTGTCTGGAGCAGCAGAGCTGCGGACTGCCTGGCACCCAGGCCAGCAACCGGCCTGCCCCAGCGTCCAGGCCGCCTCCGGGGACCTGCTGCCGTGTGCCGGGCTCCAGCAGCGCCCCTCCACTGCGCGGGGGCAGCACCTGCCAGAGAACAAGGTTCAGCCAAGTCCAGCAGAGTCTTCTGCAGGGGAAACATCTTTGGTCAGCTTGGTGCTTGCAGGACGCTGGCACCAGGGCCTGGGCCGGAGGCTGTGCCCACCAGCAAAGGCAGAGGCCGCTTCTGAGTCAGGTGGAAATCTCAGCACGGCGGGCGCGGCCGAGTGCAGGCTCCTCGCCTGCCCTGGGGAGCCAAAGAAGCCGTTTCCCTTCCTGCGGAGGCCGGGCTGCGGCCGCTAGCTGAGCGGGGGGCCCCCATTGAGGAAGTAGGTCATCATCTCGCCCTTGCCCTTCACCTTGACCACGCCCCGGCA
Organism: Dasyprocta punctata; assembly: GCA_004363535.1. Lineage (NCBI taxonomy): Eukaryota > Metazoa > Chordata > Mammalia > Rodentia > Dasyproctidae > Dasyprocta > Dasyprocta punctata. Next base: position 67,054 of record RJWM01004793.1, read on the forward strand.
CTCCAGCTGGTATGTGTTGGCAGCCAGCACCTGGTACATGTCCGTGGTGACCTGTGGAAGCAAACAAGGCACTTGCACAGGGCTGTGGGTAAGCTCAGACACGAACTTGGGGCGGGCAGCATCACCCCAGTCCTGTGCCCTACTGACTAGGCGGGGCTGCCCCTCTAGCGAGGGGCTCCGGGACCAGGCAGAGGCGGCCCCTGCACCACCTCTTAGGATGAGCAACCCGTGGCTGCTGTGGCTCCCAGCACCTGCTCTGTGCTGGACTGACAGGTGCCTCCCAGGCACCCTGTGGCCCACCGAATGCTTGTGCAGAGCCCGGAAGGGTCCAGAAGTTGAGTGACACCAGAACTTTCCAGCCAATCTACCCTGCTGCAGCAGTGCCCAAGTGTGTAATCAGGGTCTCCTTCAGGATCAGAAAGATTTCTAAAAGCTGGTTCTTACCATCGGTAGCTGAGGAACCTCTGCTAATCACATTTCTGGGCTCTTAAAGCTGACTCAGCTGCCGAAGGGGACAGTTAATACGCGGCAGAGCCTGGGCTCAGTTCCGGACTTCATGCATTAGCCTTGAGGACAAAGGGGGCGCAGCGGGCTGTGTCACGGGAAGCTCTGGAAGGTTTGTCACCCCTTCTCTACACTGTGCGGTGTTTGGTGAGCAGGGAAATGGTGACAGGAGAGGGAGTGGCAGGATGGCCACAGGCCTCCTGGGATGGCCGGGCACCGTTTCCGGGCGTTGTCAGGCTCCTGGTCTGGCTGAGGGCTCGCTGGGTGGGTCGCTTGGGTAGAGCTTGCATTGCTAACTCTGGCTTCCGTATGGGGAAGCCCTGGAGAAGGGGGCGCTGTCTGGGGGCAGAGTCCCTCAGTCCTGCCACTGAGTGGGTGAGAAGCCCTGCAAACGCGTGTGCCCCCGCAGCTGTCCCTTCTCTCCTTGGTGTTGGTGGAGGTAATAAAGGCCATGTGGCATCTGCAAGCCAGCCTGGCAGGATGGCCTGGCTGGCCCTCTGCCCAGGCTCCGTCCCTTTGTTCAGAAACCCTGCAGGGCAGACAAGGGACAGAACACTTAAGCAGTGCCAGTGTGGGGAAAAGGCCTTAAAAACGGCACAGTTAGGACCTGAGCAAGCTGAGGCCGGGACAGCTAATCTCCACAGCCTCCTAGGGGGCAGCAGCTAAGGGGAGTGCAGGACAAGCGCCAGCTCAGGGCCCTCGGTGGCAGGCTGGAGGGAGCAGCATCGCAGAATTCCAGAGAAAAGCAGAGAAGCAGCTGCAGCCCTACAGCCCTGGGAGTCACAGGCACCAGCCTAGGCAGGACCGAGAGAGAAAAAGAAGCCCCAGGTCTCCGCCAGGCCCCGTGGCAGCTGGGGCTGGGAGACGCCATCCAGGGACCAGGCTGTGAGAGCTGCCAGCCGACCGGGTAAGGCCCCGGTCCCTGCAGGAGTCGGTGTGTCCTCGGCGTGCCTGGCTGCGCAGGTCCTGTGGGTCCCCATTAGCCATCAGCAGCCAAGGACCTGAACTCTTCTATTCAATTCCTTCTGTGCCCAGCAGATGGCGCTGCACAGGCCTGGGGATCTGTCCAAGGTGCTGAGGGCTGGACACGAGCGTCACTCCAAGACTCGTCACTTCGCATTTGGAGCCAAAGTTATGACTGGGAATTGTGGGGGGCCTGCCCTGAAGGCCTCGGGATCACACGGTCCCGTCACACGGGTGATGGGGCGCTGATGCTCCCGCACTCACCTGGATGCGGTCCGGCACACCAGTGCTGTCCATGCGGCTGGCCACGTTCACCGTATTGCCCCAGATGTCGTACTGAGGCTTTCGAGCCCCAATCACCCCGGCCACCACAGGGCCGATGTTGAGCCCTGCAGGGGACAGAAGTCAGACAGCCCTCAAGTGAGGGCCAGTGCTTGCTTTGCTTGCTCTCGCCAGCGTCCTCTTGCTGCATGCTGCAGGGTCTCCCTGAGAGCCACCTCAGCCCTGCCACCTCCCACCTCTCTGCTCCGTCCGCCTCGCTACTGCGGAAAGCTGGCACTCCTGCACTCATGCCTGCTCCTGCGCCCCCTGCCAGGAGTGCCCTCAGCAAGGTCTGCAGTGCCCTCTGGCATAAGCCAACTGCCTTGTCTTCATAGTCCTGCTTTCAGGGAGACTGGAAGATTCACTCTCATCTCAAGTTAACATTTACAAAGTGCTACTTCCCCCTGCCTTGTTCCTCCATTTTTCTCCCCACCATTCTCACTCAGCACCTGGCTTCCGACCCAGGGCCCCGCCCAAGTCTCCCCTGTCTCTGGGTCTTGTCAAAGGCACACACTATTTTTTAGCCCACAAGCTATTGCAGGAGGGACTGTCTACCTCACTGGCCACCTGGAGCTCTGGATGACTCCTGGCCCTTTCCAGAGGCCACGCCACCAAGAAGCCACTTCTGAGTCCTAGGAATAGACTGCACCCACCCACCTCTTGGTGGGTTCAGTTGCTCAGCCCTCAGTCCAGCCCAATAAAAGAGCTTAGGCAATTTATAAAAATATGCGACAGGAGGAAAACACCGAGGGTGAAGAAGATGGAGTGAAAGCAAAATGAAAACGGAAATGGAAAAGTTACATGAAACTGGGAATGAACACAAAACCACAGCCCGCACCAGGGACACAGCAGACCCGCAGCTGGCTCTGTTGGGCTTTCCAGCAGCGCTGCGAAAGGGAAACCTGCGCGGGCCCACAAGCACCGTGCCCGGAGGACAGCACGAGTGGCTCGTTCAGTGAGAGCCCAGCTCCTGACACTCGGGCCAGAGCCACGCCCCTCCCCGAGGATGGTAACAGGCACAGTGCTGGTTTTAGTAACCCCATATTTCAGCTTAATGTGCTAATTCTGAGCACTGAAATCCCTTTTTTTTTTTTTTTTGGTGAGTGAATTACTGTTACTTCTTTCAAATTTGACATCTGAATCATTTATGGCTTGAGACATATGTAGGGAGTTGAAGATGCATGAGAACTCTGAGTAGAACAGAGATCTGCTCTTTCAGAAAGCGTTTTCTACTTCACAAACTCCCAGACAGGAGAAGATCAACAGCTGCCCGAGTTCCCGCCGTAGCAGGAGCCCACCCTGCCAGCCTGTGGCCTGGTGAGACGCACCCTGGGGACGAGCTGCAGAGTGTCTTGAGCTTTATAGAACAACACAGTCAGAGGCGCGATTCTGAAATCACTTTGTGGCAGAAGCAGGGGAGGCTGTGGAGTTTGTAAATGCACATGGGTTTATACTGCATGGTTCTTTTAACCCTTCCTCAGGGGTGGATCTTGTCCAAAAAGAAGGTTGGGGTAATAAAGATTAAATGTGGAAAAAAAGAGAAAAATATGTTTCTGATTTAAGAATTTTTCTGAACAAATAGATGAAGGCCCTATTTTGAAGCCCATTCAGAGCCCCTGCTCAGAACCCCTCCATCTCGGTAGCAGCACCCCGCCCCCACGGCTTCCAGGGAGGGCCGTGCTCTGCTGCAGACGGAGTCCGGGGCGGTGGTGGGCACAGCTCACCATGCCGCTGCCCCTTCCCTCCCAGGTTCAGGAAGAGCAGGAAAGTTCTCACAGCAGCTGGATTTTGTCATCACTTGGAACTCAATGAGAACCTGCTGACTCATTTTGGTTTATAACACTGTTCTTTTTAAAAAGTTAAAAAAAAAACCAAAAAACTGAACTTGAAGCCAGGTGTGGTGGTGCAGTCCTGTAACCCCAGCGCTCTGGGAGGCTGGAGCAGGACTGCAGATTGGAGCCCATCCTGGGCCAACTTGGTGAGACACTGTCTCAAAATTTAAAAAATAGCAAAAGGGCGGGGAATGTGGCCTAGCACAAAGACCCAGGGTTCAATCCGTGATACTGCTGAGAAATTAAAGTAGGTATCCCCCTACCAGCACTCAGGAGAGACACCACTGCCCCGGCGGCCCTGGCTCTGAGCAATCAGTTGCCCCACGTCCTGTCCAGGCAGGGGCACTATCCTCCCCTGCCACTGGACTCTGATGGGGACGGGGCATGGCGGGGAGCCCCCACTGCCCTGCACCCACCGATCTTCATCTGGAAGTTGTTGAAGGAGTGCTCGTTGATGTACTTCATCTGGTCCATCAGCTTCATGGCGAAGTCAGCCAGGGCCTTGATGTGGGTCTTGCCCGCCTTGTCGTAGGTGGAGTCGTTGAGGCCGGAGGCAGCCATGTAGGTGCTGCCGATTGTCTTGATCTTCTCCAGCTGCCTGAACCGATCCTCACTGATGATCTGCATGGAAGGCCAATCCTGGTCACCCTCAAGTCTGGGGCACCAAGGTCCACTGAGAGGGACACAGGACCAGGGAAGTGCGGCAGCTCGGCCCCGGTGTCCCCACCCCACGTGGTGGAGGCGTGGACTTGGTGTGACGCTGCACATTGGCTGTGGCTGACCAGCCCACCCACAACTAGCAGCCCAGAGACAGGGCACTTGTCACGCTGTCGCCCCCAGCCCAGGGAAACCTCCCCGTCCTCACCGGAGAGACACACACACTTCTGCCAGCCCTGTGAGAAACCTTTCTAGAGCCTGTCCTCTGTGTCCAGCCCCCACCGCTTCCCAGGACTCCTGCCTCCCGGCCACACGCGCAAGGTATGCACAGGGCGTGAGAACTGTGTTCTGCCTCCATGGCCAGGGTCTAGGCAACACCTCCATCCCCTGACTGTCCTAAAGCCCTGGGCTGTCCTGGGTGCTGGGGCCCTGAAGGTTAAGTTCGAACAGCCTGAACTGAAACCCAGTGACGTTCCATGAGACACTCCAGGTCACGGGCCTCGGTTTCCTATTGTGTCATGTGTACAAGGTGCCTGGGACACAGCCAGCCTCTGGCCATCAGCGCCCTTGTCACCGATGCTCACACCCAGCTGGAGGGAGAGGGCGGGGGACCCAGAGGACACCTAGAAGCACCTCGTCAAAGTCGGCGATGATCTCGTTGAGCAGCCGCAGGCACTCGACGCCCTCATTGTTGGCCTCCAGTTCCACGTAGAACTCCGAGAAGTTGGCGATGGAGGCGAACATGACGGCCACGCACTCGCAGGACTGGTAGTAGAGCTCGTCGTTGCGCCGCTCGCGGGCCAGGAAGTGGGCAGCCACGTCCTTGGGCAGGATGTTGTGCAGCAGCCGCCGGTTGTAGGCCTGCAGCTCCTCCATCTCCTCCTTCTCCTCCGTGGCCTAGGGACGGGGGAGGTGGTCAGAGCAGGGCCCCGTGATGGCCCTACTTGGAAAAGGCAGCAAGAGTCACGCCAACACGAGCAGGAGCCCAGCAAATGCCCAGCTGTCCCTGCTCCTCTCTGCTGTCCCTACTTCCAAGCGTTCTCCAATGAGCGCGCCTTCAGCCATGGAAAAGAAGACTTTGCGAAGCATCTAACTCCCTGTCGCCTCTTGGAAAATGGCAATGCTTGAGGGGCTAGTCCCAGAGGAGGAAGCGGAGTGGACACGGGTCTCCAAGGGAGCCTTGAGGGACCCTGTCCTCCCCGGACTGGAACAGCCAGGAAAGGGCACAACCCAAACCCACACCCACACAGCCCTTCCTCACCTTCTGTTTCCCTCTTAATAGCAGAAAATGCAGTCAGAAAAAGCACTGTGGCCAGGGCCGATGGACCCCACAGGGGAAGATGACCCAGCGCCGGCCCATCTCTGATTTCTCATGAGGAAGACTCACTCCAGAGCCAGCGTGGCCCGGAGGCGCAAGAGCCCAGAGGTGCCACCAGGTGCCAGCTGCCCCCTTCTAGCTGGGAGTGAAGCAGGCAGGGCAGGGTGGCGGAGGGCCACCTGGACGAAGGGCCACCTGGATGGCTCTCCTTGAAAGAAGAACATCTGGCCCTACTTCTGGGTACTGATGTGGACAGAGCAGGTCAGGACATTTCCTCATCTCCTCAACTGGCTTTCAGCATCGCAAATAGCGCCAGCCAGGGTGCTGATGTGTAGTCATTGAAGCAAGGGGACAGGTTGGCGACACTCTGCCTAGAGCTCCCAAGTACGTGTGAGCCAGGCCGAGTGATGCCACACTGTCACTGTTGGCTGAGACTGAGCTTCGAGAAAGACGCAGTGACATCTCAGGGCATGATGATTACACATCAAAACTGAAGCACTGACCCCAAAACACTAGCTACTGCCCCAATCTGTGATATGCAAATTACTCTTTCTGCCTATCTCTCTCTGTATATAGCGGAGGTGGTTTCAGGCTTCCTACCTAGTGCAGCTCACAGCATTCACGTACTTCCTGCCTTTTTCTGAGTCACTCACCCCTGAGCCACTCCCCCTTCACCAATTACTAAAACCCCAGTTCAGCCGTGGGTGGAGGCCTTTGTTCAGGTTAGCCATCGTTCTCACTGGACTGAGGACCCCCTGGACTCCCCACAACTACCAATACGCCTTAGTGTCTTCCTTCTCACCACAGGTTGCACTGGAAGTGGTAGACTGCAATGAACTTACTGGATTCCAATAACTTTTCCCTGGGATTACAAATATAAACTTCACTGCACCATGACGAGGTCCTCGAAGGGCCCTCTGTACAGGGTCGTTAGCACCTTGCCTGCCTGCTCAGCCTTTGCTACTGCTCACCGGCGACCAGACCCGCCAGGAGGGCTGACCGGCTTCTCACACCCGGATCCCCCTGTGGGGGTGCCTGTCCACGGGGAAGCAAGTGGCCCAGCTTCCCAAGTCAGAGGTCTGAGGCAACCCACACGGAAGACAGTACTCGCCGGTCACCTGGCCCTTTGAGGTGGCCCGGCAGGTGACAAGGGGCTCCAGGGTCACTGCTATCTGCCTTGCCTGCAGATGCCCCTCCTCCAGGTGGACACAACCCGACAGGACCCAGCACACCCGAGAAAGCCAGACAGTGCTGCCTCCTGTGTACCCAGCAGGGGTCAGGCCCGCAGCCCCGGATCGCCCAGCCCCGTCCTTGCCACCCGCCGGGCTTTCTGCTGAGGCCTGGACGTGCCTTTGGTCCTGCCTGGAGGCACCGCCACACCTAGCCCGCACAGAAGCCCCCGGCGGCAGCTGCCCATGCCGGGCCCCGCTCCCCCTCACCTCCATCCCTCTCCTCCCACGCCTGGACGCCCCGTCGCCTCCACAAAGTGGCCTCCGGGTGTCCCGGCTTGTGGCACACACAGGAAGAGCTCGGCAGCACTCGCGGAGGCCAGAGCGCCCCTCCCAGGCAGTGGCAGGGCACTCTGTGCGCCCCAAAAGCACAGAGCGGCAGCTGGGGTGCGACCTGTGCGGGATGTCCTGGGATACAGGGCCGGGCCCGGGCCAGCTCCACCCAGACACCCACCTGCAGTTTCCAGAGGAAGTCGAGGCGGGCAGTGGACTCCACCTGCTGAGCGTGCAGGTACAGGGCCAGCACAAAGACCGAGATGATGATGGGTGTCACCACCTTCAACGCCACCTTGGTCGCATGCTCAGGGCTGCAGGCGTGAGGCAGGCAGAGCTGAGGCAGGGCAGTCCCCGGACTCCCAGTCCTTCGCTTCCTCCCATCAGCCGCCCAGCCGCCTGAACTGGGCCTGAGTCCTGCCTCTGCCAGGAAGCCTGCAGCAGCCCAGGCAGCCGGCGCTGCCATCCGGGGCCCCACACCCATCACTCAGTACCTCGTACACCCCGGGTCTTCCTAACAGGCGAGCCTGGATACAGGAACACGGGGACCAGGCAGCCCACACTGACCCTGCCTCTGAGGAGCGCTGGGCAAGTCTCGACCTTTCTGGGTGTTTTTGGGGGATTCCCCACCACTGCCTTTTTTCTTTTTCCCAGAACTAGGGATTGAACCAGCGCCTTCACAGTGAGCTGTGTCTCCAGCCTTTCCATGCTGGGACAGCGTCTCACTAATCACTAAACCGCCCAGACGAGGCTTGCACTGATGATCCTCCTGCCTCGGCCTCCCAGATGTTAGGATTACAGGCAAGCACCACCGTGCCTGGCTCCTCTCTGTTCTTAAGTTTCCTCATCTGTGGATGGGGTAAGGTTGGGACAGCTCCTTCCGTGTCAGGGACCTCCCATGGGCTCCTGGAGAAGCAGCTGAGGCTGAGGATTTAGGGGCAGGCCCGGGCAATGGTCCTAGCCCCACAGAGCTGGCCTCAGTCTGCAGCTCACCTTGCGAGGATGCCAGCAAAACACTGCAGAAGAATATCTGCCCCTGTGGGGCTCCACTCTCTAGATAGGAGACCCTCTGCCCCTCCCCGCACCTCAACACAGGCCACGCCCACCGTGACAAGGGCAAGGGGGGGCCCTACCAGAGCAGGAGCGTCACTCACCACTGGGAGGTCCCGTTGTTGCTGAAGTCTCTGTGGACAGAAGGTGGGGACATGGCTCAGGAGGCTCTCCCGGCCGGCCCCACACTCCAGGTCACCCCTAACCGCCACCCTGTCATCCTCCCTCCTGCTACACTGCACCCCAGCTGCCCCTGCACCCCAGGGCGTTTCAGCAGAGAGGACTGTGGAAAGCCCAGCCCAACCAGCACGCAGCCTCCATGACTACAGAGCACCCGGCTCTCGCCCAGGACCCTGCCTGCACCTGTCCCTCGGTCCACCTGGGCCAGCCCTGTGCCAGCAGCCAGAGGGAGCAGAGGGGAGCCCTACACCTGCACTGTCCTAAGGGCAGTTACTGTCACATGAGACTGCAGAGCCACGGATGTGGCCGGTGGGCTGGGGTGTAGCTCTGCGGCAGAGCTTGGGACTTTGGGTTCCATCCCCAGCACCACCCGAAGAACACTGAGAAACAGTTGTACAAACATACACCAAGCTAGGGGTTGTGTGGAAAAAACGCACAAGTATTTTGTTAATTATTTTAAATTACTGTTTTAAATAATTATTTAAAATCATATAATTTTAAATAAAAATCATATAATTTAACTTCACATGTTGAAGCATTTGAGATCTATTTAGCCAGTATAACTCAAAATTAACTGCACTTTTGCCTTTCTAATGCAGCTACCTGGAAATCGGAAATCTATTATCTACTGCAGAGCACAGCTCTAGAGCTGCACCAGGCTCCAGCACAGAAATGACTTCTATCCTCCAGGAGAGACCAGGCCGAGGGAGCAGCGGGGAGGAGAAAGACGCCAAGATCCTGGGTCCATGGGTACCGAGGGCCCAGGCCTCTTGGTCATCATTGTCGCCCTCCTCTTCCTTCTCTCAGGTCCGCAGCCCCCACTGTCCCCAGCAGCACAGGGGCCCTCCCAGGTGTCACGGAGTCTTTCTGTCGTCTGCCCACAGGCCCACACACCCGCTGGAAGTTCCCGCTTGAGTCTGACTTAGATCCTTCCTTGCAGCACCACTCCCTTGATAAGAAAGGCGCAGTCCCGCTGGGTCATCAGCTCTGCCCTGCGTCCCTCCACGGCCCAGCTCGGAGCTGCCGCGCAGGCCTGGATAAGCGGCCCCGCCCAAGTGCGTGATGAGCAAATGAGCAGCGATGCGAGGGGCCCCGCCTCCCGGAGCAGGTGCGGCCAGCTGCGTTTTTCTCAGGGCACCTGGGCATGTGCTCAGGTTTTGCACTTTTGGCGCACGTGCGCGTGGGTACAGCGGTGGTGGCGGAGGAAAAGGTGCCACAGAGCAGGCACCTGGCATTTACTTGGCTCCTATGGGTATTATTCCCATTTTATCAGGAAAAAATATCGAGGTTCAGGAGAATAATGAAATGCCTGAAGCTGAGACTCGAGCTGACTGCTGAAATCTGACATCTGTCACCCAACAGGCCTGACTGTGGGCCAGACAGCTGGGGGCACAACCCTCCCACTTGGCACATCCAGGTGGTCGGACCTGATCCCTGCCGTCCCAGCCAGGCCCCTGCACAAAGGCCCGACTGGATGTGATGGGCCTGCCGGCTGCTAGGAAGATGATGGGACAATGCCCGGGTCCAGAGAGGACACGGCCCCTAGCAACAAAGGTGTCCCTGCGCTCCCAAGGCCTTGCTATCTGGCTCTGGTGAGACGCGACCTCTCAGCTTGAGCAGCACAGGAAGCGGGAACTGGAGGAAAACAGCCCAGCAGAGGCTGCCCCTGACAAGCAAGGACCAGCTCACTGAGGCCTAGGGCCTGAGACCAACAGCGGGAAGGGGGCGAACCAGAGACAGAGAGGCTGCCTGGCATCGGGGAGAGCGGGGCCCAGCAACAGGGTCCCGCGGCTGTGCCCAGCAGCCAGGGCAAAGGAGCTCGACCTTCTCCCTGCAGGCCAGGACCCAGTCTCTCCTGCTCCCCCTGCCTCCTGACACACCCTCCACCCAGGTGAGGAAGGGGCCACTGCTATGGCCTGTGTCGAGATGTCCCCCCAAAGCCTCATGTGGTCACAGGGTTGTTCAGAGTGGCTGATTCTAGTGTGTACTAACTGGTAGTGCAATGCTGGAATTAAGGGTCCTGGGATGAGGGGTGGGTGACTGCCGGAGCAGTCTGCTGACTGGATCGGCACCGCCCTAATCCTGTAGGCCAGATACAACGTAAGACTGAGCGAGGCTTTTCTTCTCTTGTTGCTTTTGCGGCCCTCCACCACCACAAATTGTTCTCTGCCAAGCCAACCTGCCTTCGGGTCAGCCAATTATGTACTGAAACCTCTACAGACTGTTAGCGAAATAAACTTCTCCTCCCTTAACTTTCCGGTTCGGGTACTTTGTCTCAGGGACGAAAGAAAAATAAGTAAGACAGCCACCTACATGGCATTTGCGGTGACCAGCAGGTCGGCATTGTCAAAAAGCGTGACCCCAGGCACCTCAATGGCCAGCACGTAGATGAGCTCGATGGCAAGCATGAGCACCAGTTTCCCGATGCAGCTGATCTGCAGGAACACGGAGCAGGCCAGCAGGCTGAGCAGCACGCTGTAGGTAAAGTACTGTGGGAGAGAGGGCAGTGGTCAGCCTCGCCCCGCCCTCCCGGACGCCCCGCCCTCCCGGACGCCCCGCCCTCCCGGACGCCCCGCCCTCCCGGACGCCCCGCCCTCCCGGACGCCCCGCCCTCCCGGACGCCCCGCCCTCCCGGACGCCCCGCCCTCCCGGACGCCCCGCCCTGCTTCTCCCCAGCCTGCGCTGACCTCAGGGGCACGGGCTGTGGGATTGTGAATTCTGGGGAAAGGCTGGTTAGGGACCAGGGCATGGGGCTCCAGTCTGAAGTGGGCCTACGGGCTCAGGTCGACGGGGTCTATCCCTGCTCCATTCCCAACAGGCTGTGCACCTTGGACCATTTCCTCAGCCCCACCGACCCTGTCCCCGGGGGCTCCCTCTCGTGACCCCTGATTCTGAAATCCACAGCTCTAAAAACTGACTGTTCTCACAAAGCCACGCGGTGGCAACACCTGAGCTGACCTGCTTTGGTGGCAGCTGGTGTCAGCTGCCCTAACTGATGTGACGCTAACGGCCGTATTTAGCGGGCATCCTGTGACTATCCACAGTGCGGCTACAGAAATGTTTCACTGTGAGCTTCTGCCCCGGCCTCTTCTGGGGTGTAAGGCATCCTTCTAAAACCTGAAAGTTCTGCAGTCTAAACTACACTGGCAAGCGGGAAGGGGGACAAAGGGTGGGGAGGAGGGAAGGAAGGGAAAAGAAAGAATGGAAGGAAAACATGGAAACAAAGCTTTTGTAAATGGGGAGAAGAGTTGAAGGAAGGGTAGGAGAGTGGGAAAGAAAGAATCAAGTTATAGCATGTACAGGTACAAATTTCCTATGGCGAATGGGATCATTATGCATAGCAAACATGTACTAATAAAAAACAAATGATTAAAAAAAAACTATGTTGGCCCTCAAAGGCTTTAAATGAGACTGAAACCCTGTACTGTAGCTTCGTGTTTCCTGCTTAGACAAGTGCGGGCCTGGACCAGCTGAGCCCTTCTGCTGTGGCCCCCTGACGTTACTCCTAGATGTGTCACCACCACCTCTTGTTCTGTTCTTTTAAATTTAGCACCATGATTTCTGAGTCAGGGGTCCTGCCTACTTCCACACTGCGTCTGCCTTGGGCTGGCAAGTGGGAGCGCCCCAGGTTGGGCCTCCCCAGGCTTCCAGCAGTCAAGTGAGGGACTTGGAGGGTGCCCCAAGCCTCTAGTCACCACCAAGACCGGGGCAGAGAAAAGCGGGGTGGCACACCCTGATGACTCAGCCCCAGAGGTCCAGCCTGGGGGCAAAGGAGAGGGCCCTGCTTTAGCTCCTGGACCCAGGCAGGGGGAGGCCAAGGCTTAATGCTAGGGTCTCCCAAGGACCTAGGTCTGAGGAGGGGCCAGCCGACCAGAGACAGCACACAGGGTCCAGGGGCAGTGGGCTGGGACTGGGCAGGTGAGGCAGGTCGTAGGCGGGGCCCAACCACCTCCCCCAGTAGAGTGGGACCATCCCATCCCCACTGGCCTCCTCCCCCAGGCCCCAGCTTCTTCTGTGGGCATCCAGCCCCGGAGGGCCCAACATGAGACCAAGCAGGCTCTGCTCCGCAGCACACAGGCCCCAGGAAGCATGAAGTGGGCATGAGCGGGGCAGAGGCGGCCAGGGCCCAGCCCCGGAGGAGCACTTGTCTGGGGGGCAGCACCAGCCTGCTCCTCACTGGGCTTCCCTTCCCGCACCCCATGGGCACAAGGGAAGGTGGCGCACTCCTTCCTGGAGCAGGGGTGTGAGGCAGTGTGTGCTCTGCACCGCACTGTGGGACCTGGAGGAAGGTCCCCGGAGCAGGGCGGACACAGCCTTCACCCTACGGGGTTCACATGAGCCCCAAGGGAGCTGGGGACAGGGAACGGCCCCCATGGGAGCAGGCAATGGCTAGAAGCCCTGCCCCACCCCGCGCTCAGGGAGGGTTCTCCTCAGATGCTTACAGGGACAAAATTTCTTTTTTGAGGTGGGGAAGCGCTCTAAAGGGGACATCTGTGCAAGCCTAGGAACATACTAAAAGTGACTGCGTTGCACACTATGAATAACAAGTTGACAGTAGTACTGGCCTGGGTCGGGGTTCCCTTTGCTCCCCTTTCTGCTCATAGACCTTAACAGCTGGGGATTGGGCGAGTTCTCCTGAGGCGGGGTCAGGTCAGCTGAAAACACAGAGGGTCCTAAATGGAAATGTTTTGCGCTCGGGGGAGAAGCGTGCACTCTGGAGCCAGACGACTTGCAGGAGAGCTCTGACTCTGCAGTCCACTAGCTGCACAGTAAAGCAGTACCATTGTCACAGGGCTGTGGCGAGGATCCGCCCAGTGACAGTGCCAGGCACTCGGTGAGCACTAACTACCTGAGTAAGAGCCATGTTAGCATGGCGGGTGAACGGAACAAGGAGGCTGCATGTGGGTGCTTTCCCTGAGGTGCCAGGGGAAAGGGGACAGGGCAAAGGGCAGGGGGCCTCTCCAGTCTGTACCTCGGGGAAATGGCAGTTGGGCCAGAGGCTGCCGCAGAAGCCCCGATTGTCGCCCAGGCTGTAGTTGAAGGCCGACTCTGCCACGTGGCACGCGTTGACCTGGCTCGCGCTGATGTTGTGCTCCTCCGCCAGGCAGCCCACCAGGTCCTTGGCATTGCAGGTGAACTGGGGTGGGCAGACCGGATCAGCCCGGGGGCTTGGCTGGGCAGCAGGGGCCTGTCTGTCCCCACTGCAAGCAGAGCCACACCCGAAACGGGACAGAGAAGGACCTGGCGGAGGCTGCAGACCCAGTGTCCAGCAGGTCCTCCTGGGGCAGGACCCTGGAAGGCTGCCTTGGGGACACCCCTGTTGCCTGTCAAGTTCTTTTGGCTCAAGAGTAAGGAGCTAAAAGCCCGTATTACATCGGATATGCTGAGATGTGGTAAGCATATCAATTTCCAGGGAACCCTCACCGCACCCCTCCCATGGGGCTCAGGGTGCCCTTTTTTGATCCCATGGGACTGGGGAGGTACCAGGAGCACACAGGGTCACCCACCATGTTGACAAAAGATGACAAGAACACCAGGGTGATGGTGAATACCCCGACCAGCGTGCTGTTCATCTTGGACCGAACGATCTTCCTGGAGAGGGTCTGCAGTGGGCTGGGGAAGAGCTGGGGGAGAGGTGGTAGCATTTAGTGAGGACCCGCAGTGCCCCCAGGATTATGCTCTGGGCTGCCTGAACCCCTTCAGCTCCAGCCCCACATCAGCTGGCCCGGGACAAGGGGCAGGGAAGGGGCCAGACAAGCCCATTTGCCCACTGCCTGAGCCCGGGGTTCTGGGGTCCCATCAGGGAGGGCAGCCGGGTGGCTGAGGAGCCATGACGGGCCCTGGCTTTCCTGGGGAGGGCAGGTTTCCTGGAGGGCAGGGACACGGAGAGGACCAGGTGTGTGGAGGGAGAGGCTGGGTCTGTAAAGGAGCACAGCACAGGAAGCAGCGAAGCCCAGACACAGGCCCTGAGTGGAGCTCCAGGAACTACCGTTTCTCTCGCCCGGCCCCATCTGGGCTCTTCACCCAGACACACCATGTGTCCCCTCCAAGGCCCACTGCAGCATCAATTCCACATCCGCCTCCTAAGCCCCACTTCCGCCACCTGATCTGACACTGCTGGCCTTGTACCCCAGGTCCTCCCCATCTCCCAGGCAATGCAGACTAACAAGGAGGAGGGCCAGAGAAGCAAGCAGGACCCGTGGGCTCCTCCGCCCCTGCTGCTCCGCCCTTTGTACTGAGCCCTGTCTGCTGCAGACTTCCTGGTGTCCCAGAGGGTGGTGGAGAAGGCCCGGCAGCAGGAGGCAGGGAGCCTGTGTTCCAGGAGCAGGCCACACCCCTCTCGGAGGGCTCCCCATCTGGAGCAGCACGCTTCACTTCTACCATCGGTGAAACAGACAAAGGCTTCTTCCTGCCATGGGCCAAGGCAGAATGTGCCAGACCACAAGGCCTGCCCTCCCAACGCTGAGTTTCTGCAGTTGGTCACACAGACCACCAAGTGGGTCCAGGGACCACAGATGGTCACACAGCTGCTCACTCTCGTGGGAAGAGGACGAGCTGTGCACTGCAGGGTTTGCTGCCAGCTCCAGAAGTTCCCAGGCTGCAAGCCAATACCGCTATCCCACAGCGTCCACCAGGACCATCGTGGTGTCCCCATGGAATCTTAGGGGGTGTTGTGGCTTAGACCTAACAGGCCTCCCTCAAGACTTGGTGCGGCCACATCAGAAGAGGTGGGCTGTGGGGGATGTGACCTGGAAGGGTGTGTGGTCAGTTAACTTGACAAAGCTGCCAAGACAATCAATGAAGAAGAATCTTTTCAACGAATGGTAGTAGCACAAACGGTAGCTACTTGCAAAAAAATGCAGTTGGGTCCCTACCTCACACCATATACAACAATTAACTCACAGACCTAGATGCAAGTTTTAAAACTACAGAACCTTTAAAAGAAGATGGTTTCTTAGAGATGTCATCAGAAACACAGGCAAAAATGAAAAAAGTGAACGGGACTTCATCAAGATTTTTAAAATTCTGTGCAATAAATAGAAGCATCAAGAACATGAAGAAGCAATGAAGAGCTGGGCAAAGTGAAACCCTTGTGCATTGCTGCTGGGAATGCACAACAGTGTGGCTCCTGTGGAAGAGTATGCTGCCTTCTCAAAAGACGAAACAGAATTTGTATATAAAACAGACTTTTCTATGATCCAGTGACTCCACTTCTAGGTATATACCCAAAATAACTAAAAGCAGGGATTTGTACGGATACTTGTGTGCCCATGCTCATAGCAGCATTATTCCTAATAACCTAAAGGTGGGACTACGCAAAAAACCATCGGCTGAGAAAAGGATAAACACAATGCGATTCCGACAATCACGAAAAGAAACGAGGCGCTGCTCCATGCTGCCACGTGGACAAACCTGAACCCGGTAGGCAAAGTAAAAGAAGCGGGCCGAGAAATGCCACATGCTGTTTGCTTCCACTTAGGTGGGACGTCCAGAACATGCAGTTCACAGACAGAAAGTAGATTAGTGGTTGTCAGTGACCACTAATGAACGTAGGGTTTCTTTTTGGGGACAACGCTCTGGAATTAGATAGTGGCAATAGTTACACAACTTTGTGAATATGCTAAAAACTAGTGGATGAAAAGTTCATCTACCTTGATAAAGATGAATTTTACAGTGTGAATTACACCTCGATGTAGTTTTAATTTTTCTAAAAAAGCCCTGCTCAGCTTCTTCCCAGCTGTGTGATCCTGGGGACATTATTAACTTCTTAGTTTCAGCTCCCTTGTCAGTAAATCGGGAATATCTATCTCCTTGAGTGGCAGTGAAAATCCAGTGAAAGGGCTCCTTTAAAGGTGCTCCATAAACTGCTAACAATGGAAGTTAGTTAATATTTATTTTCCCCATGGCGCTGGTGACTAAATTCAGGGCCTCCCACGTGCCAGGCCCTAACATTTGCATTTTTAAAAGCTATGCTGTCAGTAAATATGAAAGCCCTTGTTTCAGGGACACTTGTGTTCCCTAGCTGCAGAAAGTCTTTGGGCATGAGTTGAGGACCTCACTCTGAAAAAGGCGGCAAGGCAGATGGTCTCCAGCCTCTGGATGTTTCATCCCATCCCCCCAGCACCCGTTTGCCCCTTGCTCTAACTTCAGTTTCAGTTCTGAGCTCTCCACCCCCCCACCCACTGGCTGAGGGCCTTCCTTCACGTTTCACAACCACCACGGCAATGGCTGCTTTAGGTGGTCAGCAGACGCGAGAACTCTTTCCACGAAAGGCGGAGGGGAGCGGCCCAGGCGGCCGCCCGGTGCACATGCAGCCAGGAGAATACAGCCTATTAAGAAATGGGTGTTAGGTGATGCTCTGGCGTCTGATGCTCGCCTGAGTCCTCTTTGTGCCTTGGCTTCCCTTAGCATCCTTCAAAGGCTTCCCCTTACTTCTGAGCTCCAGTGAAGAGCCCCAGAACCGCAGCCCCGAGGAGCCTGGACCTCCTGTGCTGGAGCCAGTTCACAGAGCTCTCATCTCCTGTACCCACCCAGTTCATGTGTGTGCCCAAATCCCAGGCCTGCTAACCCCGCCTGGTCTCTTTAGAGGGCTCACCCCGCAGCTGCGTCAGATCCCAGACTGCGCTGTTCCATAGCTCGCTATGTCTGTAAACCGGTCACTCGGTGTGTGCTCACAACCGGAGCTCAACGTTCAGAAGCACTGATCAGCTCCAATCCACACACCTTGACACGTGGGAGCGGGGACATAATTAATGACCATGATGGGATCCCGGCTCCTCTGCGTGTCTCCAGGCAATGAGATGGCCTCTCTGGGCTCCTGTCAGTGAGGTAGGGCCAGGGACTTCAGGGATGAAAGGTGATGAAATTGGATGGCAAAAAATGGAAGAAAACAGCTCCTTTGACAAGAAGTTAACAAAAGCAGTAGGTCTTACTTTGTGGGGAGGAGGGGAACAGAAAGGAAGACCTCAGAAGCAAAATGAGGCAGGCAAGAGGGCCGTGCATCTCTGTTCTTATCCCCCAGCCCTTCGGAAGTCCACCGACATATTAACAAGGGTGGCAAAGGGTCAGCAAAGTGGACCTGGTTACATTCAGACGCGGGGAGGGAGAAGAAGGGTTTCCGGGGACCGCACAGAGCAGACAGGGCCTGGAGGAGGTTTTGGCCAAGGTCCCAGCGGTGCAGTCAGGTCCAAGACGTCAGAGGGACAGATCAAGAGGGGCCAGGAGGGCGCCCAGAGGACCAGGGGGTTAAAGACACAGGCTGTTGTCCAGGTGCTGCTGAGGCTGTGCTGTGGAGGAGGCACCCAGAGGAGGCCTGGGTCAGTGAGGGAAAGGAGGCCGCTCTCTTGCCCACGAGTGAGGGACAGATTGGCCACTCCTCAGGATGAGGGGCAGGCAGGGAGGCCGAGGGAGCAGCTGGAGCTGACCAAGAAGGGAAGGAGCTGCACCCCAGAGATGGAGGCAAGCTCACCGTCCGAGCCGTCCAAGCACAGGCTGGCTCACCCTCTGCAGGGTTAAAATCAGGAATTCAGCTCAGGAGGCTGAGGCAGGAGGATCACTGTGAGTTTGAGGCCACCTGGACTACAAAGTGAGCCCAAGGCCAGCCTGAACTGCACAGTGAAACCTTGTCTGAAAAAGACAGTAAGCAAATAAATAACATAAGAGATTCAGGGGAGTGGCTGTGCTCCTTCTGTTCTGAGAGTCCCTGCACTGTGGACCCCATGTGATGGCGAGGAGAATTTAACACAGTTTTCTCCAAGAAGAGATTGTGGGACCCGGGCAGCACAAGTGCCCGGAGAGGATGGGGCTGGCGTAGATCCCACTTGCCTCTAAGATGGCACCAGCAGACAGAAGGCCCCAGGGGACAAGCCACACTCACAGCGGCCGGGGGACAGAGGGCTCTGAGAAGTGAGACCAGACATGGGGATGCGATGAAGACCAAGGCTATGCTCGAGCCTCCCCAGGAAAGCGAGGCCTGCATCTGAGCCGCACGGAGCTAGGTCAGGAAACCGGGCAGTCAGAGACTGGAAAGCACACGGGGAAACTTCGAAGAGAGGACAGGGGCTGCCCCGACACAGGCAAGTTCGCACACGACCGTGAAAAGGGTAAGATTTTGAAGGACGTGAACCCAAGTTGCTGTCGTACGAAAGGGAGAAAGAAACAGCCTGACAACCATCCGGCTTTGGAAGAGCAGAGCCCGCCCTGGAGGAGCTGAAGAATCTTCGCACCTCATCAGAACACAGTGACTGCTCAGCGTGCGGGGAAACAGGATGAAAACTCCAGAGTTCTGGTAAAGGGTAAACATGGGAACCGCAGCTCCTCAGTCTCGTGTCAGCATCTGACGAGGTGACACAGCGAGCCTGCGTCGGTCGACCCGCAGGCAGGGGGGATGGAGCCCAGTGACAGGCCGGGCCTGGCCCCCAGAGAAGGGCGGGTTGTTACCGTCCGTGCTGGGTTTATGCCCGGGGCAGACTCCTCCAACTCACACTGTAATGTGCAAAAATTTTAGCCCACCACGTGAAAGTGGAAGAATAATTCCACGGGAAAGTCTCATATTACAAACCATGTCCGGCCGGGTGCTGCTCTCCAGGAAGTGGCTGCTCAGAGGCCGGTGGGAAGGAGGCCGCGAGGACCTGCGGGTCAGGCTGGCATCTATCCGACGTGGCAACTGCCAGCCAGAGCAGCAGGTTCCACGGGGCACTTTGTTCTGAACACATTCTTCCCTGAAGACCCCCATCTGCAAGTTGGGGAGCCCCAGCTGCAGGGTGTGTGGGGGACAGGGTCATGTGGCCAGGGCAGGAGGTCCACGTAAGACCTCCTTAGGACAGTTGGAAGGATCGCTGGGCCTGATAAAAATGAATCAAAGCTTATCAAACTGGACGACGGTAACACAACAGGGACACTGCACAGTGCAATAGAAGGCAGGGCCGACTTCTGTAGATAACTGCGAGCAGTGGGACAAAGGATTCACTAGACCCAGGTATGACCTCGAAGTGGTCAGTGCTGGGCAGGGGACTTGACCGCCAACCCCTCCCCCCGACAACCACCGACGTGTACAAATCAGGGGCCTCATAGCATGGGGCTGGGCCAGCACTGCTTTATCAAAACCACCAACAGAAAAGAGGAGGTTCAGGTTCTGGTTTTAAATTGGTGGACTATAGCTTGTATGGTGGTGCAGGACTGTAATCTCAGTACTGTGGGAGGCTGAGGCAGGAGGATCACAAGTTTGAACCCAGCCTGGGCAATTTAGGGACTTAGGAAGACCCTGCTCAAAATGCAAAGTAGAATAATCAAGGGAGCTGGAGGTGCAGATCAGTGTGAAGGCCCTGCGTTCAATCCTCGGTGCTAAAAAAAAAAAGCTGGACTACATAAAAGTTTGATTCTGATTTGAGCATGCCAATTAAGCATTTGAAACAAACAATAAAACAAATATTTTGCCCAGTTTGTAACTTAAATGAAAAGAAATTTTTTTTGATTAAGCAAGAAATCTTACAAGAAGTCCTTTCAGCTGTAGTTGCTTCTTAAAAGGTTATTGTGACTTTTTATTGTGCTAAAATATAGATAACATAAGATTTGCCATTTTAAGTTTTTTTTTCCACTTTAACTTTTTTTTTTTGAGACAGGGTCTCACTATGTAGTTCAGGCTGGCCTTGAACTCACTTTGTAGCCCGGGCTGGCCTTGAACTCACAGCAATCCTCCTGCCTCAGCCTCCCAAGCCCTGGGATTACAGGTGTGCACCACCACACCCAGTCACTTTAACTTTTTTCTAAGTGTACCGTTCAGCAGCATCAGCTACATTTACAACACTGCAACCATCCATCACCGCTTCCATCGCTCCAAGGGGAAACTGGACCCGTTAAGCCACACCTTCCCGTTTGCCCTCCTGCCAGCCACTGGTCAGCTCTGACCCACCTTCTGTCCGTCCCAGTGAGCACGCCTGTTCTCCATAGCCCCATTAGTAGAATCAGACAATATGTGACCTCGAGCTCTTTCACTCGGTGCAGGGCTTCCAGGCGAACTCGCGTTATGGCGTGTGACAGCACGTTACTGCCTGCTGGGTGTGTGTTTTCTACGGGGTAACACAGCCTACGTCACTCATGTGTTTGTCTGTTGATGGCTACTTGGCTGCTTTCACTTTTTGGCTACTGTGACCCGTGTGGCCACGGGAGGAACAGAGTGGCACCATCTTCGAGGGACAGAGGCTGGGGGCTGGAGAGGGAATGGCAGTCAGACCAGAGGCTGAAAGTAACAGAGCCCAGAGCAGAGAAGCCTGCGGCCCGAGAAGGGCGTGTTGGAGTGAAGGCCGGGGCCAGTGTTCACCCCTAAGTGCAGGATGGATGCTTCGACAGTTCCCGGGATCCCTTGCACTGAGGCCTTGACCACGAGATGACTAAAGCAGAGCCCTCTCTGCAGGGTGGACAGAGAGAGGGGACTTCGGGGATAGCACAGATCCGATTCCTCCTGCAGGAGAGTGCGGAGCAGGGCGTTCAGGGGCGATGCAGGGCCTGACCCCCAATACCACCGAGGGCCCGGCTCTAAGTGAGCACCGTGGGGAGAGAGGAGGCTCGGCAGATGCTGGGCAGTGAGTCTCTCCTGCAGGGCAGAGCACTTTCTGGGGCCAGACCCACTCTGCTAGGAGCCCTCAGCGGCTCCCTGGTCAAGCAACAAGCAAGAGCCTGGCCGAGCAGGGCCAGCGGGTCCAAGAGTTTTCCACGGCAGACCAGAATGGCCTTAGTTCAAGTCCCGCACAGGGACACAGCCCAGACAGGGGACACAGCATGCCCGAGACAGTGTGGGCAGAAAACCTAGAACAGGAGCCAAGCTCCTGGCCCTGAATTTGTGCTGCTCACTAAGCCAGCCGTGGGGGTCACCCCAGCTCCGAGCCGTGGGGGGCTGCAGTGCTCATCAGCATGACGCCCGTTCTAGTCTCAGGAGCCCCTGCAGGACAAACTCCACGGCACCTGGGAAGGGACAGTCTGTCCCACACTCTGTCCTTCAGCAAACGCTCGCTGACCGTACTTTGTGCCAGGCTCTGGGCGGGGT
The DNA here is from genome assembly GCA_004363535.1 of Dasyprocta punctata. Classification (NCBI taxonomy): domain Eukaryota; kingdom Metazoa; phylum Chordata; class Mammalia; order Rodentia; family Dasyproctidae; genus Dasyprocta; species Dasyprocta punctata. Next base: position 88,423 of record RJWM01004793.1, read on the forward strand.
GCTCTCCCATTATCCCCCCGATACTGAGGGGCTGTACAAAAGCAACGAGACAGCAGCTTCTTGCAAAGACTCCCAGGGCCAACTGAGGCTGCCAACGCCAGGTGCCGGTCTCCAGTCTGGCTCTCTGCCACTGCCAGGCAAGAACGGTGGCCCGGCATTGTGCCAAGCGGCCCAGGGCAGCTGGACTCACCTTCACACAGGAGTAGATCACGGACACAAACACCACCAAGGCCAGCAGCAGGAAACAGGTCAGGTAGAAACTCAGCATGAACACGGAGCTGGGGAAGAGAGGGGAGGGGAAGCCGCAGGTCCCCAGGCCTGTCCTCCCGGCTTGGGGGGACAGGGACACAGACGGCCCTGGAGGGAACCTGCAGCTGCTCCATGTCCCAAGCCCCCTGGGAAGGCCCTTGAGGGTCCGCTGGGCCCTGCACAGTGCCATCTGCTCCTGCCCCTCCTAACCTCCTGAGGGGACCTGCAGACCACAGGAGCTGAATGGAGAAGCAAGTGACTCCCGACCAGTATTTTGCCTAACTCCCAGCTCTTCACAGGAGGGCTTCATTTAGCCAGGAAGAACTCATTTTAAAATCGCCTGGTTACTCCCCCCACACTGGCACTCATGGCACAATAAATAACCCCATAGACTGAAAGCAGATCTGATGCAGGGCCTCTGCAGGCAGCAATGCAGGCCAGCAGCCTGGCTGGCCACTGACAAACCGGGGTGATGTGTGCATCTGAGACAGGGTCCCTGACCCCTGCCCCTCCCCGACCCGGCCCCACTGCAAGTACTACCCGGTTTCTGCTCCCCTCCCAGCCAACTCAGGGAAAAGGGCAGCCTGCCCTGCGCCTCCTTTGGAGGCAGATCACAGAGCACGGTGAGCAGGACCCTCAGACGGGTGAGCGAGCGAGCGGCAGTGAGTTTCCTTCTGGAACTTCCCTTTGCCCTCCGGAGGCGGGGACCGGCTCAGGGGTAGCACCCCCCACCAGGCTGGCCCAGCCCTCCAAGGGAGGAGAAAGGCCTGGAGATGCGAGGGGGTGTTGGTCGTCCGTGGCTTACAGGCCAGCAGAGGCCTGGGGTGGGGAGGGCCACCCCGGGAGAACTCCGACAGTGTCTTTGTTCCAGCTCCAGAGGCCAGCACTTAGCTGCCTTCGACTCATGGAACAAGAGAAAAGAATCCTCTTCAGAGGAAAAGAAAGACCTTCAACATGGCCTTCAAAGCTTCCCTAGAGAGGGGCAGCTAGAGAACAACCTCTGTCCACGCTGTAGCCGTGTGGAGTGGTGGCAAGGGCGGCGTGGCACCCCTGCAGACACTGCAGGGTGCTGGGATGGCCCGGCCCCAAGCCATGCTGCAGCAGAGGCGGCATTACATCCCGTGCTAAGGGACCGTCTGCCATGGCAGCGCAAAGCTTGGCTGCTTGTCGACCCCCAAGGCTGAGGCTCCCTTTCAATGCAGAAAAATGTGTCAGTTATGACCCATCTCTGCACAACCTCACGCAGCCTGGGTGCAGCCAGTCTGGTGGTCACCCGTGGTTCTGACAGTCAAAGCAGCCACGAATCCAAGGGGAATCTTTCAACAGTAGGTGTCATGGCATAAGAGGCCTTAGGTAAGGCAGGCTGGCACTGTGTACCCCCAGGTACCACAGTGCACAACTCAGTCTGGTCAGAACATCAAACTCGCCCAACCTGAAACACTGTACGAGCTAACTGGCCGGGATGCATCCAAAGTGCCACGGCCACAAAAGACACATGGTCCCCGAGGGATGGTCAGAGACTGAAAGGGACAAGGGAGACACCACGACTAAATGCAGCACGGGATTTCAGACAGGGTGGTTTCTGTAACAACACGGGACTTAGCAAGGAAGCAGACAATATGAGAATGCCGTCTAAGGCTGAGTGAGCAACATCATTTTGGGGCGAATTTCCAGGCTTTGATCACTACCCTGCATTCAGGGAAGCTATGAACACTTGAGGGAACTGCACAAAAGATACACAGACACGATTACTACTTCTGCAACTTCTTGGTAAGTCTGCGACCATTCTAAACTGAAAAAATAGAAGGTGTCGCGTGTGGCACCCTTTACATCAAGCACAGGCAACCTGAGGACTCTGAGGAGATCCTGGTTCTATGGAAGCCAAGAGTAGAAGACATTTGAGGGGACAATTCTGGAAGTTTGAGTATGAACTGGGTGTTAAATGATAGTAGGGCAATGATATGAATTTCATCTGGGGTACACTGTGGTGAAGAAGGGAAATGCCTGCTGAGGTTTTGAGGGACAAAATGTCCTTAAATTTTCCCTAAAAAATGAAGAAAAGATAAAACAAAGATTGCAAAAGATTAACTAGTGTTATAGCTATGGAGTGGCTACTGAATATATTACTTTCTGTATGTTGGAGTGATTTCATAATGCAAAGTAAAAACATTCACGTACATACCTACACACACCTGTATCTGTATACACATACACATGCACACGTATGCACATATACATGCTATGCATACACGGGTCGATTATGTTTCTCTCCCAGGTGTGACTCTGACGTGAATGACTGCTTGCCCACTTCCAAGTGGCTCCCCCAGAGCCAGTCCTCAGCAGAGCTCAGCCACGCTTCTTTATGAAAAACCGTCAGAATCTGAAATCCGTTCTCTGACACCCAAAGTGGTGAGAACCTTTATCTTCTGAGGGAGTCTGAGGAGCACAAGGTCCAAAGGCACCCACGCAGAAGTCAGCCACACGGAAACCTCACGCGAGTCCATCGGGTGGTGAGGTATGTGTCGGCAGGGGTGAGATGACAGGGAGGTGGACTGGCTTTCTCTTGTAGCCCCCCCAGTGGCATGGCTTCCACTTGGACGTGACCATTCGCCTCCCCGGAGCCCTGGCTTGCTGGTTCCACAGAGGACACCTGAGGACCCCCTCTTCCCTGCCTGAGCAGCTTCAGCCCAGACGCTCTTTTCCACTCCCCGAGATGCCCGTCCGCACCCCGCAGGCAGAGGTGGTGCGCAGGAGGGGTGGGGATACTCACTGGGGCACGACGGTGATCTGGACGGAGCAGATGAAGAGGAAGACGAGTGAGGCGCACGCCACGTAGGCACCGAAGCGGTCGTCCACCTGCTTGGAGTACTGAGAGGAGACAGCCGTGGTGAGGGCCGAGGGCCCGGCGTGGGCCCCATTCAGCACCCCAGGGCCAGGGCAGATTTCAGACACCAAGACCCCAGGCCAAATCCTGTACACACGGACCTGGACGTGCGTCAGACCAGAAACCAGGCAGGCCGAGCCCCGCCCAGTGGTTCGTGAGGTCCTCTTCCTCCCCGTCCCAGCCCTGCTCCGCCATCCAGGGGCGCCTTGCTTGATGCTGACAAGCGACACCCGAGCCACCTGACCCAAGCACTGGAGACCCTGTGACACAGGGCAGAGGGCACTGCCTGGACCAGCCTCTGGCTCTGCCACTTCACTGGGTGACCCAGAGCAAATCTCTCAGCGTCACTGAGTTTAAGCTTCTCATTCACTAAAATTTTAAAAAGGGAGAAGCCAGGCATGGTGGCGCATGCTTGTAATCCCCGCACTGGGGAGGCTGAGGCAGGAGGATCATGGAGAGTTTGAGGCCAGTCTGGGCTACAAAGTGAGGTCAAGGCCAGCCTGAACCACGTAGCAAGACCAGGTCTCAAAACAAAAACAAACAAAAACAAAAACAACTCAAAAAAAAAAAAACTATCTAAAAAGAGGAGAGACACAGATGGTAAGTGCCCCTCGCATCTCTAACTGGAGGTGGCGGTGCCCGAGCAGTGGTGGTAGCAGCAGTAACAGTAACAATGGCAAGCAGCGACCAGCAGTTACTGGGTGCCCTCTGTGTGCGGGATGCCTTTTTACATCTTGAAAAAGAGAACTCCTTTAATCCTTACTCCAGCCCCCAGGTGGGCGTGGGAAGTAGCCCTGTTTTCTCCACGACCAAACCAAGGGGCAGACGCTCAGGTTTATCCCTGAGAACGAGGCAGCCTCTCTAGAGCCTCCATCTCCCAGGCGGTGCAGCACTGCGGGGTGGAGAAACCGAGGCCTCCCGAGCACCGCCCGGCTGCCCACGCCCCGGCCCACACACCTTCTTCTCCAGGTCAGGCTCCCTGAAGGTCAGCAGGAACTTGCGGACATGCTCAGAGCGCAGCCTGTCAATGCTCCTGGCATCGATGGCCCGGCCCAGGAACTCGTCCACTTCATCCTCGGGGTTCACACTCTCCTGGGCATTCCTGGGGGTCAGGGGCACCCGCTCAGGTGTGCTCACCACCAGGGCGAGAAGCCACGCAGCCACCCCAGTCCACCCTGGCCAGGGTAGGGAAGCAGGCACGGGGTCAAGTGGACCAGACCAGAAGCCTCCTCTTCTTTTCCCACTGTGATCCTAGGGATTGAGTCCAGGGCCTTCATGCTAGCTACCAGCGTTTTTTAAATTTTTATTTTGAGATAGTGTCTAATTCACTGAACTACCCAGGCTGGGCTCAAACTTGAGATCTTCCTGTCTCAGGCTCCCAGAGTGTTGGGATTACAGGTATGGACCAACACGCTCAGCTCAAGCCCCTGATCTTAATAACCATACACTTGGAGAAAACAGCCCACGTCTTGGGCCGGAGGCTGGACAGCCTCTCTGGCACTGGGACTCATTAGATTATGAGAATGCAGTGAAACATTACTGGAAATCTCACTCTTTTCCCTGCAGCTCAGCCTCTGCTCTTTATTCCCCAGCCATGTCACCCTGATGCGGAGCGCAAGATGGGGAGGCGGGACTCCCACCATTGCGCCTGGCTCCACCCAGTCCCTGGGCGGGGCTCGGGCCTTCTCGGGAAGCCGTGCTCTTCAGGTGTTTCACTTAAAGGCCTGATTTCCCAGGGCGCAAGTGGTCCTCGGGCGGAATTTCTGCCAGCCCTGAGTGACTGGGGCAGCCAAGGACGGGGAGGCGGAGGAGGGCGGGGCACGCCCAGTGCGCAAGGCTGCATTCCTAAGGGGGCATACACGTGCGCGTGTGTGCAGCGGGGACGAGACGGGCCGTGCTGGGAAAGGGTGCTAGAGTCCTGGGTGCCCCGGCCTGTCTGCGGTCACCGCTGGCCACCTGTCACCGCTGGGTCCCTTCACCCTCAGCTCAGCCTCCGGCCCGTGTGTAGTGGGTGTGGGGACACTGAGTGGGAAGGCAGAGTTAAGGCTGCCCCCTCCCCAGTCTGCGGGGCAGTAATAAAGAAGGGCGTGGTACTCACTTGTCTTTGGGGTCTTCGAAACCCTAAAAGAGACGGGGACGGGGGCAGTGTGAGAACAGAAGGCCAGCACCCCCTGGCCCCTGCCCCATAGTTGCCCAGACGCGGCCGCACAGGGCTGCAGCTCCTCCCCCCCCCCCCCCCCCCCCCCCGCAGGCGCAGCGGCACTGCAGCCAGCGGACCAAGGCCCGAAGCCTCGGGCACCGTGAGCGGAAACAAACCTTTGCCCCTTTGAGTCGATCTTCTCAGCAACAGAAAGCTGACCAGCAGCCTAGACTCCCAGCAGCCTGGACTCCGTCCCCGGCCTGGACTCCCACCAGATAGGCTGGGCCGGGCCACAAGGCTGTGCCTGGATGCCGGCCGCAGGGGACACCCTGTCCCCTAGGATGGGGGCCCCCCTCCCCCAGGTTGCAGTGGTGGCTGATGGGGACCCCATTTCCTGCTGGGAGGAGACCTCCCTTCCCAGTGACAGCCCTCGCCGCCATCCTTCCCAGGTCCCTGTCCTGCCAACGAGGAATACACCTGCCAAACCGGGCCTCGGGCCCCCACTGCCTCTGTTCAGACTCCAAAAGGAGTTAAGATGCAGCTTATGCCAAATGTCACTAAAAATACTTCCCGTGACTTAGCACCAGGGCCTGCTCCCTGGCTGTCTCTTCCCTTCTCCCCTCCCCCCCTCCTTCCCACTGCACTCGCCGGTTCCCCAAAACGCCCGTTTCCCTCACCCCACTCTCCTGGCCACCCCGGGTGTGGAAACCACAGTCTTCGGGAGATTATTCAAGCACTGAGACAATGACAGCGAGGACCAGCGGTCCCTGCTCTGTGGAGGACCCTGAGGAGGGACAGTGGTGGCCATGACTAGGTCTGTGATGCCCAAGTTCAAAGCCCCAGGGGAAGTCCTGGCCCCTGCCACCGGTTCCTCCTCGCACTGTGTCCCTCAAGGAGCCCGTCTGTCATCACCCGTGGCATCGCTGCGCACCGGCAGCACGGAGTGGAGTGACCAGGTGTCTGGCTTGGCCCCTCCTTTAGGCCGCTGGCCCTCATTTGCTGCACGGCCAGGGAGTCCAGCCCTCCTCCCTCCCGCTTCACCTGAGCCTCGCCGGATCCACAGACCCCACGCCAAGCGGCCACGCGCCCTGCTCCCAGCCCTGTCCCTCCGCAGCCCTCCCCCAGCGTGGGCGACTGCCACTGGGAACAGGTGCCTTTGCCCGAGTCACTGGCCAAGCTCTGGAAAGCGGGGCACATCGCTGCTGCAGCCTGGCTTCCCGTCACCCTTCTCCTTCCCACCTCCCGAGTCCACGCTCCCATCACCGCCGCCCGGGCCCAGCAGTGCGTCCTGTGTTAGCCCGTCCTGGAGAATGCAGAGTGGGCTGGGGCCGGCAGGCTGCCCAGAGGCGCAGGGGCAGCCTTAGGGGGCCTGTACGCTCCGCAGAAAGGTAGGCGTCCACGAGCATGGAAGTGTTTCTCAGCACAGAGGAAAAAGCGGACCACTAGGGACCTGCCAGAAAGACCTCGGGACAGTTTCTGAGCAACAGGGCCCAAAGGGGTGTCTCCTTGGCCTCGGAAATGTGGGAGGTGCGGGACAGGGATCTGCTGAATGGCCCCCTCCTGCCTGGCCAGCAGTGCCCCAAGCTCTGGCGGCCCCAGTCTGGCTGGAAGAGCCTGCTCCCGGCTGCGCCGCAAGCTCTGGCACGGGGAGGAGGCATGGGCACTACCGCTCGTCCCCAGGCCAAATTCAGCAAGCCACAAGGTGGCAGGACTCAGGGGAGGCCCTGGGCCAGCGTCAGGTGGGTCAGCTCCTGGTCCCAAGTTGGAGTAACCCCACTTCTGCTTCCTTCTGTGGCTCCCCATATTCTCTCAGGTAACTCCGGGGTGGGGGACCTCGACCATCGCTCACGCCCAGAAGACCCTGTGCCTGGGGCCCGTCGCAGCCCGGCGTCCACCGGCCACTCACCATCCGCTTCATCTCCTTGGACACCTGGTTGCCGCCTAGGTGGTTGTAGAAAGGGCGCTCGGCCCCCCAGTGCGGCGGGTTGTGCCCGATGGAGTTGGTTCTCTGGCGGTTCATCTTGGCAATCATGGCCTTCTCTTCTTTCTGGAGAGTGACACTGACACCTTAGGGTGCAGGCAGGGCTGAGGAAGGAGCCCAGGAGGGGAGCTGCTCCCATCCCTCCTGCCCTCCCCACGCCCCAAATCCTCAAGCTCCCCGAAACCAGTCCCCTCGCCCCCCAGGCTCCCCACGCCAGCCCTGGCTGGACCGTGGAAGGTGGCGAATGGTGAGCGCCCATCTGCTTTGCAGGGAGTTCTCCCCGTGTCTGACTGCGAGTCTGTCCCGGCCCCTCTCAGAGCCGGTGTCACCTCCTCCTCCCCCGGAGACCCAGCCCCACAGCACCGAGCTGAAGTGGCCCTCACTGTGCTTCCTCTCCTCCCGTGGCGGGGGGACGACTTTAAGGGTGCGGTAGCGGCTGGGCCTCACCTCAGGGCCCCCAGGCAGCCCGGCCAGCACGTGCCAGGCCTCCTGCCCTGGTCACTGGTCAGATGCATCCAGCAGGCTCTGCTGGATGGAATATGGAGCTCAGGGCAGCCTGGGCACTGGGCAGAGCCTGGGGCTGAAGGCACCCAGGGGCTCACAGAGGGAGAAGGGACTTGGCCTCTAATCGCCACCCCGCTTCTTTACAACAGGCAGGTCTTAGCAGAGGGGCAGGACAGGTCCAGACATGCTGACCCTTCGGGGCTGACGCATCTGTCCAAAGACACACATGGACAATCAGCCAGTTACCCGAGGCCAACCCTGTCCCACATCTAAGCCCTGCATGCCCATCTGTCCGTGTGTCTCGCCATCCAAATGGGCAGGCACCAGAGACGGAGAGTCGAGCAGCCCTTGGCTCAACTCCTGTGTCAGATCGGTCAGACGCAGGGCTGGGGGGCACTCGGCTTCCCCTGACCCTGCCTGGGGAGGGCGGCCCCTCTGCTGGTCTCTCTACTTCCTCCTTCCTGGAGCACTTGGGAACCGGGCGGGGGGCAGGAAGGAGGGCTGGAGGCCCTGGGAATTAGGGACAAGGGGGCAACGTGGGAAAGAGGCCAGGCGAACTTCAGTCCATTCGCATTCTGGCCAAGCACCGGCAAATGTTTGCCAGTGTTCATGGATACAGTCAGGCCATGGCGACCCGTCCCCACAGGGCCCAGACTCTTCCCGTTCTTCCTCCTGTTGTCTGCGGAGAACCTGATGTGTGCTCCCTGCGGGAACTGCTGTGCCGAGACCCACCTCTCAGGTGGACGCCTGCCTTACCTAACCCGCCTCCCTCTACAAACCGCCTGCGATCTCTGCAGTCTAACTCCTCAGGAAAAGAAGCAGGGAGCTTTTGTCTACCAAAGGGCACTGCCCAACAAGCTGGAGGGAACGACTCAGAAGTAAAGGGCGATTTAATTTAGGGAGAAATAGAAAGTGTTCTCTTCTTTGGCTTTAAGAATTAAGAACACAGAACATGACACTATTGAAAATAGAACACGGAAGCCTGCTAATAATTCAGTTTTATACTTTGGCAAGTGTGGGCTGAGACAAAAGAGGAAGAAGACAGAAGCTAGAAAGTGAAGAAAGGGGGAAGGCAGAGGTTCAAGAAACAAAGTCACACAGACTCAGGCCGGGACAGGCGCTGTAGAGAGGACAGGGAGAAGAGGAGAGGAACTCAACCTTGTACAGAGCAAAGGAAAGGGGCGAGGCGGAGACACACCACACTGCGCACGCAGGTCCCTGTGGCCTCTGAGCACTGCCGCTAACTGGCCTGCGGCCTGCCCGTCTGCCACCAGCCTGGGCAAGGCCTCCCGCTCTGAGGTCTTTCCCAAGATGGGGAGCCACAGCTGCATGAGGAGCTCACGACTTTGGTCAGGGGAGAGAGAGGACAGCAGGAAGCAGCTGGCCAGGAAAATTTGCCTCCCCGGGAGGTGAGGCGCCCGTCCGCCCGGCCAGCCTGGCCCACCCACCCGCTTCTGGGTGCAGCGCAGGATGAGGAAGGTCTCGATGCTGTGCTCCTTGAGGTAGGCGTTGCGCTCGCCCCCACAGCCCGGCTCCACCTCGTAGTCGCCGTTCAGGTAGTTGAGGGTGGCCTTGGTGATGTGGATCCTCCTGGGGGAGGGCGACACCAGAAACCGCCACCTCAGACCTCCA